>JAQGAC010001890.1:0-12073 GCA_034696585.1 Isotomurus maculatus
AGGGAATCGGCTGCATGAAACTGAGAAATGGTTTCTGGGACTGCATAGCGATAGCCACGATTGACACTTTGATTCTCAGGGGACTTTGGTTGGCGCTCATTCCTTTCTTGTCAGTTGTAATTGTTTACGCAAAAATATTCCTCGAATTGAGACTCAGATTCAAACCAACGGGGACCACTGGTGACGCTGGAGTTGCGTCCAAGATTATGTCTCGGGAACTGGAGGAAGAGTCACTGGAAGGTAACAAAGATGATCAGCCTGGAAGCAAAAGTCAAGGACTTGTGGAAGACGTGCATAGCAGGAAGAACCACTTGGCAATGCAGAAAGAGCGACGTGCTGCGATAACTCTCGGGATTCTGATTGCTGCACTTATGGTCTGCTGGACTCCATACTTGCTAGTAACAACGCTGCACTTGGTATTTAACGTCAGAATTCCCAAGATCGCCTGGGAAATCATTTTTGGACTGGGTATTACTAACTCCGCAGTGAATCCTGTTGTCTACGGCATACGGAATCAAGACTTTCAAAGGGCTTTCAAGACAATTGCGGTCAAGCTTTTAGGAATCTTCAAATGTCATAATGTCCCAAGTTGAATTATTTATTAAGTACTCGTTTAATAAATCAATCGAATCGTGTCAAATTAAATTAGGTGCTAGGTTCTTATTTGCCTCAATGAGATTTGCACGAATTGTAGCCCTAACATGCTTAGTGGCACTGGGAAGTTAAAACCAAGGTGTGAGATTGGTCTGATTATGGTGATGCGGATATGTGCTACAATAAATATAGACTATTTTCAAAACGTTCAATTTGAATTCAAATAGTACAAATTATTTATTTTGCTATCGATATCGATGCACTTAAAGGAAAACGTGTTTCCCTATGTCACAAATCATATCATGATCGTAATCTCAACATCAGTAATATTTTAATTCCGTTTTTGTAACGAACAGTTTTAAACAATTCAAATTCTAGTGATATGCAAGTTAAGCTCGCTGTCTTTTTGGCTCTCTCTGACTTCGATTTCCTGGATTTTTTCAAAACTGTTTAAAATTATTATTTGTCAAGACTTAAACAACTGAATGACAATATAACAATGCGCCGAAAGAGGCGAGAAGGTTCGAAAAAAATGAATGGAAAGTGGGAAGCTGAAAACCCAAAAATATATTGATTGAATTGGTATATAAAATCAAAAATCAAATTGGTGGTGTTTTAACGTCCTGATGTGTCCACTGGCTATACAAGACGGCCAATTTATTAATGCAAATGACACATGATAAGTTTCTATGCATTATCTGGAACCTCGTTACAACTGTGGTTACCCACTTATACTACCTATGGTAATCACCTAATCCAGGCCCTCCGTGCGGAGTAGGTGATCCCGCACCAGAATTAGTGTGTTGGTGTGGGGAAAACCCTCTGGAAAAAAATCCACACCTACCCTGGGAAGGGGAACCAGTGCACCATTTGGACACACTACAGACTGTACAGACTAGTGCAATACCACTTGTGCTGTCTGTGCCTGGTGATTGAATTAGTATAACCATAACCTGTCATGCAATAAAATGTACTAAAACTTCAAGTATACTATCAATAAAACTATTAATACAATTTGCGTACCTACCTTTCATTCTTCAAAATGTCTTATTAAAATATAAGGATTAAATACTTCTCTTTAACGGAATTATGGGTCTTTAACCAAGTACAAGGGAGCATCAATTGAATGTGCATGTCACATTGCCTGTGTTTTATGATCAAATTGACCTTGATCTTGTCCATCTCTATTCACGAGTATAACGTCACAAATGAATCGTAATAACTGAGTAAGCAATGAAATATAATGAACCTAACCGTAACGATATTGTTGATTGCCACGCTGCATAATAAAGTCAGTGATGTTCGTCAGTAAGAAACGTGCAAAATGAGCTTACTTGCAAAGGAAACCTTCATGAACTTCCTTATTCTCTGACCACACGTATGTCCGTAGTTAGGTTGGGAACGGGAGACTCAGGTTTCTGCTGTGCAAAGGCACACAGCACGACTCGAAGGTTTTCCTTTACACTTTTCCCAACCACACTTAATTTATTGAAATATCGTAATATGAATGTGAGAATTTGACACTTGATTGTATTAAAATTGAAATTATTTTCCCATTGGACGGTAATAAACACCCAATGTACGTAACAGGATGTTTTTGTTAACTGCGAATTCGAGGGAAGTTTCCGTTAGACCTTTTTTCCTCAACACAAGGGGTGCGGTCATTTCCTGCAACCTACTTTTTCTACAAAAGGACATTTGTCAAGTCAAATTTAGTTGTCTGTCAGACGTAATCACAGGAGTCGAGTTCCTTTGAACGCTCTGGAAATGTCGAATGTCGTGTTCTATCTTACAGCCACTTCACTTGTGGCTGTATTTATCTGTGAATCAGGGAATGCATCTAAGCGCTACCCATACATCCTACCTAAGTGCTGCGAGTGGAAGGGAAACGCTTCTCAAGATGGGAAATCCACGTCGCCTGATGAAGGATCAGCTGGGTCATGCGGAAGTGGAGGGTCAGAGTTCCTTCTTCTTCCAAAAGGTCTTTTTCCAGGGATTTCCACCGAATTTGAGCACGTTAAAGTGGAGTGAGTTTCTCAACGCAAGTGTGATTTCCACTTTGCAATATGCAGATAAATATGATGTCATTTGCAGGCTGTGGTACGCAGAAGACGAGCTGCTGTGCGACGAAGGTGGAGACAACTACGACATCTCCATCGATTTGGTACACAACGGGACTTTAAGGCCGGTCAGCCTAAAGGGAAGGAAAGAATTCGCTGAGGTCGCCTTTTCTGGTAAAAACTTTTTGGGAACCGAAGGTTTTATTTACAATCCACATCAATTCTGTATCTACAGCAGGTTCGATCTGCCACGATTTACTGTAAGTCCTCAATTGTCGCAGTTGGGATTTTTACAGAAGCAGCAACATGACTTGTCTGGTCCTCAAGACGTGCAAAAGGCGGAAGTGCAGCAGACGGCGCCCCTGCATTCCGAGTTGCTGTGAAGGTCCAGGTATTCTTACCCCATATCCAACCAACGAACCCATCCCGGGTTTTTGTCCGGCGGCGACTCTGGAGAAGAACCCTTGGAGCCCATGGACATCCAAAATCCTACGACTAGACAACCGGACTCGTTTCAATCGTACGAGATACGTTCCACACATTAAGGGGGATGTAGGACGGTTGCATCTAGGAGAGCACTGCTGGATTTTCAGTTTCACGCCAAATGACGACCTTTCGTAAATTAACTTGGTCCTATAAAACAACAAACTGAGTTTAAAAAGGAATTACGTTGCAGATTGGATTTGCTCGTAGACGGACGTCTCCAACTGACACGGAACCAGACGACGGTGGTGGCCGTGCTGGAGAACTACTGCATCTACGGAGAATCTGAATATGAATCACATTTAGATAAACAGAAGACGATGGAAGAACGAGTGTTTGTGTACGAATGCAGCCGCAATTGGCGGAATAAAATTTCTACTTCTGTGACTAAGGTCGCCAGTATAAAAAACTGCAGCGATCTGCACCCATACCAACTCATCCAACTACCCCGGAGTCTTCTTCCGACTACCAGGTTCAAAGCTAATGAAGCACTGGCATTGGGTTTCAAGACTGAGGAGAACGGTCGTAGTGAGGAGTGTCCTGAAGGGTACTATAGGCTCACTCTTGTTTTTGAAGACTCGTTGGAAAATTACTTGGATGAAGATGGGACTCTGTTTCATCAGGGGAAATTTTATCATCCGTTGCTGTTTTGCCTCCGAAGGTACCCACACATCTTTTAAAATGATTTCTACTTCATATTTGACAGACGTAAACCCTGCAGTGTGTCCCAAAATCCGTCGGGGCTAAGAGTGTGTGTATATGGGGGCGAGGATTTGGATACTTCGTATCCGCTAATAGTTGTCCTGGTGCTTACTGCGCTGACGGTGTCTGGGTTGTTCTACGTGGCGATCGCTATTGTGTACATTTTGCGGAAGGATAAGGAGCCCGTCCTCCGCTGCTCCATCGTCGCCTCGTCCATCTCAATTACTCTCACATACGTTCTCCTCCCATTCATGTTCTACTTCATCGGAAACCGTATCTCCAATATCATCGGTATTTAAATTTGTTTGTCTTTCCAAGCGTAATTACTGTTAACGAGCTTAACATCCGGAACTTGAATGTCTTCTCCCCCAAAA
This sequence comes from Isotomurus maculatus, assembly GCA_034696585.1. Classification (NCBI taxonomy): domain Eukaryota; kingdom Metazoa; phylum Arthropoda; class Collembola; order Entomobryomorpha; family Isotomidae; genus Isotomurus; species Isotomurus maculatus. The sequence continues at coordinate 4,214 of JAQGAC010001890.1, forward strand.
CTAAATGGGACACAGTGGTCTATTTGCCACGATGTTAATTTTTTCCCGCGCTTGAAGCAAGAACCCCAGTAGCGTTTGGGGGAGAAGACATCCCAGTTCAAGCTTTTAAGCTATCCCACAGTAATGTCCTTTTGGAACTTAATGTTTTGGTACGCAGGGATGTTGATGTTCTTCTTGTACGCCTACGGGTTCTCGTGGATGAGCATCTTGGTATTCGACGTATGGTTAAATATGACGTAAGCTGCTTTCAGTTAGTCCCATTTTTGGCCATTTGTGTTTATACCTGCTTTGTATTCCTCCAGGTTCCTTCGCCCTGGACGGAAAAACCCCAAACGTCTCTGGGGTTATATCGCTTTCACTTTCACGCTTCCAGCTGTCTTTTTCGGAGTCTGGCTATCTGCGCAAACAGACGTTTTGTGGGGTTTAGTGTGTGGACTCATCTGCCTCAACATTCTTCTGTTTCTCGCGACTGCCGTGAAACTGTTTATTGCTCAGCACTCCAGTGAAATCAAAAATCAGAAAAAGACGTGAGACTTTCGACTTGAAAGTTCTACTGAAAACTCTACTCCAAATACATTTAACTCCAGGTTTCTGTTGTACTTCAAATTGTTTCTCCTGGTGGGACTGCGATGGATTAGTGGCTTACTCCTCTTCTTGGAGACCCAGGGGAAGTCCATTGTACCAATAGCTATCACCTTACTTTTTATGTTTCTCCATCCGATTGTTCTCTTCTACTTTCTCGTCTGGGATGAAGAGACGAAGAGATACTTCGAGACCAAATACCCTCGAGTCAAAAGTTAGAATAAGTGACTCACGGTAACCAGGAACTCTTTATGATGTTAGTTTATCGATTGTCTTATTTGATATGAACAGTAGAACTCGACTTTATCGGTGGGATTGAATATCCTGTGAGAAAGTGTTGGGGACACTTCATACGCTGCAAGCAACCTGGCAACGAAGAGACGAGTGGCATTGGGGCAATAGAACCTCCTCATTGCTCCACCCACATGTACGTCCACACAAGACGAGTTCCCACCATCCCTAAGTAAATCTGGACTATACACACGTTACATCCCTGCAAAGGTTTCTCAACAAAATATTTTTTGGCAGATAAAACATTTTAAGAATCTAAAAAAAATTGTCAGTTAAGGAGGAGTAGATTTCTTCTTTCAAATTGAGATTCATCCGCATGAGCTCCAATATAAACGGGTTCAGGAATATACAGTTTAAACTTAAACGCGTACTGATGTACAAAACAGTTCTGAATTCTTTCTACTCGGGACTCTAGTTTTTTCAACTCTGACGTAAAAGCGAAGCCTTAACTCAAACATTCTTTGTTTAACAATCGTCGAACGAGCTACTCAGAAATCAAGCTCCTATTTGGATCTGGATATAAAATAGCAATGGATTTTTTAATGAAATAAAAACTTCGAGACCGACTTGATATCAAAGCTAAAACACAGTCTCAATTTATTGTCTGTGTGATCTCATGAAAATGTTATTAAGTCAATAAAAATTTTTTAAATTTGTGAGTTCTGTCCCTGTAGACCGTAGGCGTCACGCAAAAATCACAAGAGACTTTCCAACATACATCTGATATTTTAAGACAAATCATCAATGTCGCGGAAAGTCCCGTTTTGTAAAGAAATACCAAACGAAATATCCACGAATATCGCGTCTAATTAGCGTTCAACTTGTGTTTTAGTCATTTCGGCTCTCCTCATCCTCTGACATCCTCAGTTTCATTAGATTCGTAAGCCCACATCTCTACCAACAGACTTTCATCAATAAAACAACAATCTACATTCTCCTCTCGTCCTAAATCCTCTCTCATTTCGATTTCGGAAATGATGGTTTTCTCCCTTCTTCAGGGGTCAGTTGACGGCTTTCTGTGTCCAAACTTCTCAGATCAAGAAAAACGGCAGACACCAAGAAGACTCACAGCTGACAAATTTTGTGAGAGTCAAGGTTATCTCAGACCTTCTGTGGGGTTGCGATGTTAAGGTGTGTGTGTGTGAGATGGTAACGAAATATAAGCGCGTTCAGGTCTTGGTCAAAAGGTCAATAAAAGGGACACTACTTATTCTGAGTAAAATTAAGACACAACAAAGAAGAAAAGTTGACAGTTGGACCGCTGTTTAGAGACAAGGGAGTTGTTGATGAAGTGGGTAACAAGAAACGTTGCATAGACAATAGGAGAGAGACAGGAATGTAACGGTACTGGGGATTAGTGGGCAATAGGTGAACTTTAGGGGAAGACACTAGGTGCACTTAGGCAAATCATTATTACAAAATTTCATGCCAAGCAGTCTCTATATCCCAGACAAGTTTTGAAATATATAGTGACCTTTATGTTTTAAATGACCTAGATTTAAATCAAAAACCTTATTTGGCGTACCGTATCTAATTGGGACAAAAAGATTGGTATGCACTAGGATTAAAGCACTTTAATAAAAAATGGAATAGCCTTCCCATAATTTCTAAACGGCTGCATAAAATCGGATATCCCAATCCTAATAATACTCCCAAACGACATCACAAAAGCGGACGTTGATAAATGCAACTATTCTAACTGGCAAATTGGAAGCGATGCAAATTAGATCTTCAATCTAAATTAGTTCAATTATATTCCGGCCTGAATAATATTTCTAATCGGGACCTGAGTATTATTTAACTCGGCCGATAAGAAATAAAGAACCAAAAATTCTGAAAATCTCAAACTGTTGACCGACACCAGTAATCAAGTGGCCAAATTGGGTCGAGAATATTCTCTTTAATTTATGTTTCAAAAATCTAAATGGAATTATTTAATGAAACTGTACTTATTGTTTAATTGGAAGCGAAAGACCCTCCGGGTCACACCATATTGACCCCCACCGGTCACCTGGTGACTTGATTAGGCCCAAAATTTGATACAGCCATAGTTTTAAGGTCTACAGTCAGTCTGAAAAGTTTCAGCTCTCAAAGTCTCTCTGTTCAAAAGATATCGTGGGAACGGACGTGACAGACGGATTTCAAACTAACCTTATAAGCCCAAATTGACTGGGCTAAAAAGGTCATGCAGGAAACCACGAGTTTACTGCAGTTCCAAAATATGAGTTTGCTGAAACCACTGCAGGTGGCATGGACTGGCTAAAATGTGGAATATATTTTTTGTGTCTTTGGGCCAAAGATAAGTTAATCATATCTGCCATCTTTGTGAAAGAAATATAGGAAATTATTTCACGTAGACGAGTCTTGAATAGATGGCAACCCTGTAATGTTGGTGCTTTTTGATGCCTCTTCATCATCCCCCATTCGTTGTTTGCAACGCCCAAGGAACGCCAAATTTCTGCTAAATCCACGACCAACTCCATCAGTAAAGTCCATTACACCTTTAATTAATAAAATGCAACCTATAAATAAATTTCCAAGTGGAATATAATTCAATCGTTATCGTTTTTTCGGACTTTTGGCCATTGGGTAGTTTGTTCTAAAGTATGCCTTAGTGTCCGCATTCCAGACGAGGAAGAAGAAGACAAACGCAGGTTAGAGGAGCGTTACAATTTCTAAAGCAATCAGCCAAGGTGGAACAGGTTTGTCCAGTTCTGTAAGAGCCCAGCTTACTGTCTCCAGCACCCATGGAATCCCCATCAGAAGAAAAAGTTTGAAGTATAAAAGAAATCTACATAGTAATAAACGTAGAGATATTAATTCTTGCGTGATGACCCAATAGGCGACTAACGCTTTTCTACGAGTGTGGTTGGAGTCATTTCTTGACTTGGAAATCTCACTGGTGTGACGTGATGTCCAGAGTTTCAAGACAGTTGCGGTGAAGAAACAGAAATTCATTAATGTGAGAACTGCCAACGGTCCGTAGAGATATGGCAGCGGGGCGTTTACAGGTTCATAGAGACAACGCTTCACTCCATATTCGGGTATTAGGACGTCGCTGAATAAATCTTGGAAGTAGATGAGGTCCAGGACGACTCCAGTTCCGACAACTGCGACAGGAACTGTAAAAGTGAACGCTATGTAGAACCAGAGACGTTTCAGGCTTTTCTTTCCAGGTCGAATGAACCTGAAAAACCGAATTAAAATTACAGACTGCTGATGGATCAAACGAATATTTATTTTGTATTTGTACGTGAGAGTGAGCCAGACGTCAAAGCACAAGACGGTTATCCAGGAGAATCCGTTGAGATAAACGAAATTCGCAAGCATTCCTAAGGGAAAAATTAATTGTTCCAAGCAGAGAGTAGAAAGTACTAAAATAAGACATACCGATCACAGCACAGATGGACCAGTAAGAGCGAGAGTCTTGTTCATGGAACAGGAAGGCGATGCGAGTGTAACCAAAGAGGCAGTAGGTTAACGTCATTGCAATCGAACAGAAGACGATGCTCCAACGGAAGACAGGCTCCTTGTCCTTCCTCAAGATATGCGCCAAAGCGATAGCCACGTAGAACAATGAGAATGTAAAATAAAAAGATGCCATCAATCTTGGACTCTGCAATAACAATGCAAAAATAAACTGTTAACGGTCTCATCTTCTCTAGGTTGACTGGTCACTAACTGTTTGTATGTAACCACTGTCTCGTGGTTTTTGGTGAGTATTTTTTCTGAAGCATCTCAGGACGACTACATCCTCAGGGTTTCCGGTTAAGTCAAGTTCCCCGTTTTTTCCGAGTCTCATGAAAGGTTCGATGCAGTAGTCTTCTGGACTAACCTTCACCCAAGTCTTCCTCTTCACCTTCTCCATAAGGTTCCCAGACTGGATAACTTTGTACCTATAGGGTGTTTCATTTAGGACCGAACACCCAAACCGTCTCGTAGATCACGAACCATTTAAAATTTCAGCAAACGGGAAATTGCATTGGCAAGGGGAATAGTTTTCCAAAAAATGTGGTTCAAAGTTTTTTTCAAAATTTTATGGTTAGTCCTCGAAAAATTTCGAATGGAGTGAAGCGCACGAAAAGGTTACCAAAGTGAACAGAATTATCATTTTTACGACTGGTCATTTTGTCCCATTGCATTGCCATCTGAAGTTTTTTTGAATTTCTTAAATTTGAAGCATTTTTGACTGTAAAATATCCCAGTTTTGTTAAATGATCGTGAATTGGTGTTTTTTAAAACCGAAAGAAAGTCCAATTGGAATCGCAAGTTCAATTTGAAGCTTTCAAATCGAAGCGATTTGAAAGTTTCGAACTTAAGGGCATTTGATGCGTGAGCCTAATGAATTTTGGACTTGACAATACTTCTGTAACCTGTGCCCGATTTAATTTAAACATTTGAGGTGACCTCTGAAAACCATGCAGTGTTACTTTGGTAGTGTTCTCGGTTCTTGATTTTAATCGCAACTTTTCGGTGATTGAAAATAAAATTTTGAAAAAAATGTTCTTCCAAACGTTTTTGAAAACCATTTCTCTTTTCAATACACTTTCCCGTTTAACTAAAATTTCACATGGTTCATGACCTATGAGGCGGTTTGGGTGTTCGGCCGTAAATGAAACACCCTATAGCATAGCAGAAATGCAGAATGGGTTATTATATTCTACAATCAAACAATTTTTGATTACTAACGGTGCCGCTCCCACAGCAGTCTCGTATCTGTTGGGAGTAAGCAATTCACAGTTCTCAGCGTAAGGTCGTCGTTTCCGAATTAGCAGATGTTGTTTGAAGTCACCATCTAAGACCGGATCCGTATCGTGAATGGAAGAGTAAAACGGTAGATTCCATGCCAAGGTTCCATTCCTTCGTAGGGAATTCGGTGTCTTACATTCCATCTTTACGTAATCTCCGTAAGGGAGAGCACCAAGTGCGTCGATATCAACATGGGCATTTCCCGAGCAGCAACGATTGATGCAGATCTTCTTCTCCCTGCATTGCCTTTTACACGTCCGCAGTCTCATTGCATTTTCGAACAAACTAAAATAAATTTGAGTAAAATTATTAAGTCAAGCATCACCGGGAATTTGAGTACCTTCTGATGCAAAACTGTGACTGATCGAGATAAGATCCATTGAAGATAAGCGACCTGTCGTCAAAAAAGGTATCAAATTTCGAATCCTTCAACTCGACCGTGGAATCTTCGTAGCCCTCGGGACACTCCAGACAGTTTTCGAATTCGATGGGAACATTTGACAAGTTTCCGCTTGCTAAAGATAAACCCGTTTCGAATGTTGTAATGTCTGAGTCACCGAGTTCATCGTCGCACTTAATTCCGTCCAACGAGTTCCGCAATCTAAAAATGAAATCACAGTGATAATTTTGCATCTTTGTCTTGTTTTTAATAAAGAATCATACTCCACTTCGACGTATTCCAAGTCGGTTGACATTGAAGGAAACAGTTTCTTGGGAAGAAGGACAACATCTGACCCTTCATCTTGGCATTGTTTTATGAGTGTTTCTCCTCTACGACTGCTAAGATTCCTGAATGGTGTTGGATTCTCAGTGTGCTGACAGCATTTGGAAGGATGTGCGGGTAGCGTTGAGATGCGTTTGCTGTGTACACTGAAGAGGGTATTACCAGCCAGAGTGTAATAGTCTTTAACATTAAAAGTGAGTTAAAATAACACTGCCAGCGAAGCATTTTTACAATTCTCCGTTTGTAATTACGGTTGGTGGAAGGCTGGAGACATGTAAAGGTTCTGTTGCAGGTTTGACCACCACCAGAAAAATGAAGTCACGAGTTTCCTTCTTGGTTCTTTTAGCAGCTCCACCAATAAGGAAAATAGAACATTGGAATGGAAATTGTGGAATTCCCTAGAAATTCCACACATGCAAAAATACTCTTATTTATTATATTATATATTTTTATTTATATTGTGTTGATCAAACTTAGCATGACTTTGCGTAACAAGTGTAAAAACAAACGGCATCATCATTTAATAAAACCGCTTCCTCTAATTAACGCTCATCCCAGTTAATTTGGTCTTATAAGATTAGTTGAAATAAGTCTGTCCGTCGGTCCGTCGTGTTTTCGATTGCTAACTAACGGGTTGATGAATGTGGTTTAAATTTGGTATTTTTTAATGCACGCACTCGTGTAAATAGAAACATCGTTTCACATTTTGACGGGTGGGGGGTCAAAATTTGCGTCTGGAAGAGGTCTTTTGCTGCCAATCGACAGATTCGATTAGTCAGGATTCTACTTTTAAATCAAATAATATTACGAACTGGCAGTCGTTACTGACAAACTGAGTAGGATTACCAATACTGTCGGCGGGTACTGGAATTCGAACCATAAATATGCTAGCCACAAGGCGTAAGCCCTCTCCCCAACACCACGACAGCTTAGCTTTTCTTTTATTCTTGTACAGTGCAATTAATGTGCAGAAGATGCTACACAGTCAGGTTAAAAAATCTGCTTTTTTACTTTCTCAGGCACGTACTTATCGGTGGAGTTCCATAAGGTATGAAATACGAGGTCGGTTATCAGAATATTTTTATTTGTGACTTTCCAATTCTAATATTTCGTTTGGAAATTTAATTTAGATTGGAATATTCGTTTGTGTTTAGCACATTAGAAATAGTAATCAGATTTCACCAGTTTGTACCTTTTATCGCAAAATTTGTAATGCTGGTTTGTGTGATTTTTTTAACCCAGGAATTGAAAATGTCTGGGCTAATAGAGACTTTTTGGACTGAAATTCTTGCAGTGCAGCTTGCTCAAAAACCCTAAACGTATCTAAATTGATTGCAAGGATAAATTATTGAGAACTAAATTACTCCCCATTTTGCCAAATACTAAGCTTCCTTACCGTGTACATTACCCAAGACGAAATATCAACGTAATATTTGTTTTGGAATCATACAGGAAGAACGCTGAACATTCAACCCATCAACTTCCAAAAATTAAAATGAAGGGCGAGCTGAGCC
>JAQGAC010001891.1:0-12073 GCA_034696585.1 Isotomurus maculatus
GCGTCTGTGGAACAAACGGTCAGTTGGGGTCACCTCACGAGGCTCTTCCACGAACACCAGGCGGAGGGAGTGATGCTGTGGGCGTGGCCACGCATCCCTTTCTACGAGAGGACGCTGGAGGAAGTCTTGGAGGCTCCTGAGGACGCCGTCTTCTGCGATTGGGCGGTGGGAAAGGACGACGGGTTCCTCTGCCTCGACGGCACATGCAGAGAATGTCGGGAGATGAATCCTGCGATGGAGCTGTACCAGCGGACGTGTGAAGGGAAGCTGGAAGGGCCGCCTCAGAAGGGAAATAAGGTGCGGCAGGAGGAAGCGGACAAGATGCGGAGGATTGAGGAACCAGATTGGCCTTCGAAGGAGATGACGTTGGAGGAAGCGTTGGGGTGGAAGGAGACGTTGGGGAAGACGGCGACAGGGAAGCGTTTGGAGGAGTGCGACGCGCCTGCTCAGTCGACGTTGGTTGCGAAGTTCCTCCTGAGGAGGGTGCTGAAGGTGAAGGCGGCGGGCGGGTGGCGCTGGAGGACGAAGGGCGAGGTGGAGGCGGAGCTCAAGAACCACACGACGTATGATTGGAGGAGTAGGCTTGATTGGTGGAAGTGGTCGAGGGGGTGGGAAGCGGGGGTGAGGCGAGGGGAGGCGGAGTGTGGGGGGCTCTCATTGCCTTTCCCCTCATTTTCGGTCTTCTGTTTAAGTATCTGTAATGTGAGTTGCATTCCAAGCTCTGTGTTTCCAAATCGACTGTGAGTAATTAAGACAAATGAGGACCTCAGTTGCAAAACGACCAATCTCGTAGCTAACGGTTTCGAAACTACATGGCAACAAAAGTGTGCTCACAAGGGCACATATCCACTTGTCAGCAATTGCAATCATTCTTAATTAAAAATGGTAAAAAATCAAGTTTAAACTTGTGTGAAAACGGTTTTTATGTATTTTAAAATCCTAATTATATACAAATTGTCAGTCTACTACGCTTTCTATCGGAATACCTTAATTCAATTGGCCGCAGAGATTTGTGTGCTTTAAGTTGAGTTAGATTTTTGTTTTGGGAACTTATGCTCCCAAAATATTATGGTGAACCCTTACCCGACCCGAACCCACGTGTTTTGGTCTTGCGTGTAATTTTTTCGGTCATCAGGTACGGGCCAACGGGTTATAAACTTTTAGGAACTTTTATTTAACGGGCAGGTAAGAAAGGGTTTTTATAATCGAGTAAAGGTGCCCGTGGAGCCTAAGGGACTCTTCATTTTTATTTAGCGGTAAACAAATTCTCAAAACCACTTCGAACAAAATTATGTGGCCCAATCAAATCAAAATATTGACGATTTGTACTTTGATCTTTTAATTAAAATGCAATTTGCCAAGGTTTTTGAGGTTTTTTAAAGCTGAAGCAAATAAGTCAATTTTTCCTTCAAAAATTGAATTCAAAGAAATTTTTGGAATGTTTTTCGATTTAATGTTAAAAAGTTCGGTCAAAAAGGTTTTTTAAAACCTATAAATCATTGTTCTTGTTAAACGTACACCCGTAAAGGCAAGCAGGTTTTATCAAACTTTCCCCAACGGTCTTGGACAGTTTTCAGACAAACGGTTTTCGACAGAACTCAATAGATATCGGTTTGAGTAACCAATTAATAAATGCGTCACTAGTATTCAAATCGTAAATTGAAGGAACTCTCGCAAGCTAATCACCGAGAAACTTAGTCTCTCAACTCGGAATATGCGTTTTGCTTGGATCCATCCTTTACATAATCATTGGGATTGCTGGGATGACGGAGATCCAAAAAGTCCCAATCAGAGCAAAGTTTTTCTCAAGGTTTGATAAATCTGAGGATTTTGAAATTTTCTACTTGAGCACGTTAAGGAAGTTTTAAAAGGGTCTCTTTGAGTTTAATTAAAAAATATCCTACTCTATCGTCTCTTATTGTCGAGGAATCGTAACTGCGTACTGGATTTACGGGAAAAGCAGATGTTTTTTCACTATACGCCTGAATGATTATCTATTATCTTATGGGGCCCTTGGTCCTGGCCTCCCCATAAGATTATCATTGGGTGGAACTGGCAAAATAGTGAAAAAACATCTGCTTTTCACGTAAATCCAGTACGCAGTTACGATTCCTCGACAATAAAACTGGAAAATTATTGCAGTTGCAAAATCATTTTAATGATGCCTATTTTACAAGCTAGCTGAGTGGCTGCTATTGAATAAGCAATTCGATTCGAACACATTTTCAAATTAAAACTTAAACGAATTTAAGGGTTAAATACAGGGATTCCTGTAAGTCGAGCACCGAAGGAATTTGTAAAAATGGTTGGCTTTAGCTTAAGTGATCCCAATTTAATGAAAAGACTCAGTACGCGGAGTTGCGATTTATGGGACACTTTGTACGTTCTCGGTCTATTTTCAGTGCGCATTTTTAAAGTTATTCTCAAACAGCGCTAAAAATGCTCAACCAGCTTTGATTCTTCGCCCTAATTTGATCGCTCATCGTATAATTAATGGCAGTGTTAGTATACGTTCCAATTGCCTTTGAAATAAAATAAAATAAAAATTAAAATCTACACCGAAGTATTTTCCCTTGTTATGTCAGAGCGTTCTACCGCAACATCCTCTCCGCTGTAAATTCTTTGTTGCTAAGGTCGAACTTTCTGCGAGATTGGTCGTTTTGCAACTCAAGTCCTCAAATGTCAACGAAACTTTGGCCTTCTTTCGCACCTTTTTACTTCTAGTAGCATTAATAATCAATTCGAGATTCGAAATCTGCAGGAACCAAAATTTTGGTAAGAAGTGCTAGTAGAAGCTCATGTGTGGACTTTAACTTTTTCGTTAGTTCTCAGGATGGAGATTGAGGCAGATTAAGTCGTATTAAAATAAATTTTTTTATGGTTGCATGGTGCGGCCTGGCGCTAACTCGCAAACAGCCCATTAAGCTTGGAAATTAGCATTCCAAGTAATTTGATGCTTTGTTTATTGACGTGCAAGTTTCAAGTTGATGTTGATGAAAGAATCCGGTTGGGGATGAGGGGTATCAATCCTCTTTGGAAGTTGAAAACTTTTCGATTTGTACTTCTTTCCTCGTCTTTCTCCAATCCGTTTAGACAAGAGAGTGAAGGTAAACTAGAAGTGGAAGGGAGGTTTGAATTATTAATTTATCCATCTGTCACGATCCACCCTACCTGTCTGAAACCCTTCCTTCAACATTCAGTCTACACAGAACCTTCAGTCAACCTGCTTCTTAAGGAATTAAAAGCAACCTGCACTCCTGCGTTAGTCACCCTTCTCCTGCTGGTGGCGAGCTTTCTTCAACTCACTCAGCATTTCTTCAGCCAGTTTCAACACCAAACTTTGTTTGTTTCTTTGCTTAGCTTAGCAGAAACTTCTCTGATGATCAAACGTCTCTCTTCCTCACGAAATGCTTAAAAAGTTCTCCAATTTATTCTGCATCTTCGCTTTGGTTAAATGAGTTCCCTAAAAATATTATTTATTGCCTGAATTTACAGAAAAGCTGTTTCTGTAAACGCTAATGGTTCAGATTCACTCGCGTTTGAACTGTGGGTTTTCTAGCCTCATGCTTGTGTTTTTAGTACTTGTCGCGTCCTCAGGACAGGCATGCTATAGAAATCCTATGAGTCTTTAAAAGTTGATGCAAATTATTGAACTTAAATCACTTCGTGTCCTTCACAATCTTCAGACAAACATTCTAGCTTCTGTGTGGAATTCATGGAAATTCTACAATAGAAATATTAAGCACATCTTACGAGGCTTTGGCTGTTGTACTGTATTGAATTGAGGTCAGGTCGTAATAATACATTGGATAAAGGTTTGAAAGATCATAAGAGAAAGTAGAGAAGTAATGAATGAAGACCTACAGTGAGTTGTGGAGAAATTCAAGGCGCCTTGCCTTGAATTTATATTATTTATTTGACTTTCGAGTCGTCTTTTTGATGAAGAAATTCAAGAAGTAGAGAGGAAATGAAAGTGAATTTTAAATTGGCCCTTTCAAGTGATCAAAGAGAAGCGGCTTCGTCAAAACTCATCTTCTTTCTCCCCATTTTGCTTCGCTTGTCTTTTCCCCGAGCTTGAGAACTAACTGGAATTTATTTGAACGCATATTAAAAAAATGCATTCTGCTTAATCTCATTCTCCTGATAATTTTTATGCTCTTTGGAGGCAGACGGAAAATATTTGCATTCATTTTTGAATGCGTTTTTAGATTCTCAGAACAGAGTTCTTATCATTTTTGAATGCGTTTTTAGATTCTCGGAACAGAATCTCAACAAAAATTATGCCAACGGATAGAATACTTGCTGACCTTTAACCTTAAATGAATGCAACCTCTTGGGCAAATCCTACTACTAACACAAACAGTATATAGAAAGAGTGAGACAGGATAAAATGCGGATAGAATATCCAACATTTAATAATTTTATTCCAAGCCTCAGCAAAAAGGTTCAAGTACCATTCCGACGGATCATATTCAGTTTAAAAAGTCTCACGGTGAGACTAAACTTTAAAAAGTTGCTGACTCTGTTGCAAATGGAAGGAGGAAGGAAAAGTCTTTGCTTAACATTTATCTAGAACCGTGAGTCATTTTACTTTTGAAATTTTACTCCATGTGGAAGAAAGTGCCGGAACTGAGAAGTTGGTTTTATGTGTCCCTTTTTTTGAACTATATTCACATACCTGCAAATATCTGTATGTCTATAGGTGTACAGTTGACTAGAATACTTTCCTGGGAGTAGGGCAAATCTCTCAAGGATTTTATGCAAAAAGAAAGTTCTGCCTTTTGATCTTTTGGTAAGAATGCGGATGTGTGGATTTAGGTGGAATCGCAAAAGAGGTGAAAGTGGCAAAGGCGCTGGGAGTTGTGAGAGTCAGGAGATGATTGAAGAATAGCTTCTTCTGTTTCCCTTGTCTTTTCATAGCAAAGCGAAATCAAAATATCCTGAGTGAGTGAACTGCTGCTGTGTAACAAAGTGAAAGCGTAGGGAAGAAAGGCACTTCAGAAAAAGTGGCGGTTTGTGTTGTCGCGTATGAATCGAAAGTGTCCTGCAGCTTCTCTGGTGTAGCAATGCGTAAAGGAGTTCAAGAGGAAGAAGAGTTTTTCCATGTAAAGTGGAGAAAGTGTTGACTTTGCTCCACAACGAAGACTCCAGACTGAATTACCAGAGAGAGGAGACACACAGGAAACGGAACTCCCATGAATTTTATGAAGAAATTCTGTTTTTTATTCCTCATCCTCACAACTCACACGGAACATCTTTTCTCTTCTCCCTCCGAGTTTGCAGACTCATTTCCATTTCTGGAAAAGATGCCTTTTAGACAACCAAATGCATTTCACCTTCCTGAGTGAAAGCAAAGGCTTAAGAAGAAAATTGATTTCTAAGTCTGAGTAACTTTGTATACATAATTTTTAGAAAAGAGAAGTAGAAGTCTGGTTACAAATTACTGTGTTAGTTTTGCTTTCTTAATTGCTGTTTTTTAATTTAAGTGGAATTAATCTTGAATTATAGTCAGCTGAATTTCTGAAGTACAATTAGAAAATAAGAATACGCGGAACCCCTTGGAAATATTAAGTCGCTTTAATTTGGCTACTTTTCCCCAGACTATAGTGTGTTTTTTAGTGGTGGTCGCAGTTTACAAGAGCAGATATATCTCACGAGATTCCCAGTTAATCTACGCCACGCTTATGTTCTCCCTCAACCCACGAATAAAAACAAATGACTGCGTTTCATGCCGCATACTTTCCATAGACTGCGGAGTACTTAACAGTTCGTATGATATGCGTCTATGCAGGCTAACAAAGAGTGAAAGTTTGAACAATGCATTAGAACCCTACACTGCAGAGAACTACGGTCTCTAAAAGACGGAAAGTTGAAGTCGGCAATGTTCTCTCATACACTAGAAATTACCTTGTTTAATTGCCTCTGAGACTCAAAGAATGGGTTGATTTATCAACCAAGTTTTCACTCTCCACTAAAGGCTAATCAAACGGAACAAAAGTTGAGTTCATTTGATCAACCAACATGCTCGACATAAAACTGAAAATGAAGTAACTCAAATTCTATCACAGAGAGACACATTCAATTTCAATCAAACATGGCACAAAAGTCCCTGAAGACTCAAATCTCCCGTGAAACTGCAGGAATTCCCATTCCCGTCCATAGTCATGAGAATTAAATGAATTGGATGAGTGCTTCTTTTAGTGTTCATTAAAGTAGCCTCCTATCCACTTTGTCTAAAGGTTGTCCACGCACCGTCAATTTAACATTAATTAACAGAATTTATAGGAATGCTGGAAGATGCTTTTTTCTTCATGAAATTCTTATCTCTAAGAAGAACGAGTGCCGTGTCTCTTTGTAAGGCGGAGAATTCCCTTGACGAAGTGTTAGCGTACGTAACTTACCAGTTGAATAAGTTTCTTGTGCAAGGGAAGGAAATAAAAGGATAAAATGACCGAAATGAAAGCACCCGTGAGACTCATTACTCGGGGAGAAAACTGCAGTTTCACGGCAATCATTGTCTCCTTGTCTCACCTCCTCCATCTGGTCCTCCTCCAAATGCTCCAAAGTAATTTGGCATATTCGCAAAATCTGTTGTTTCCTTAAAGCCACACACTTTTTACTAAGGGCAAAGAGAAGGAAGAGACACTCGACATTCGACTTCCAGCCTTTCCTTCTGAGGTCACAAACTCAAACCTCATTTGGCACAGGAACAAAAGTCTCATCATTACTTCTTCCTCATAATCTTCTCGTCTACGAAACCTCTTGAGAAGCATTCTCAAGACATGTCCAGACGAAGTTGGCAATCTTCACACTCCAAACTAGTCCAAACCAACACGTGAAATTATTTTTAAGCCTCATACCATTATGCAAATTTCTGCCATCATTGTCTTTAGCTCTGGAGACAAAAGAAAAACCAAATAGCAGTACAAATGTTTCGTGTTGTTGGGAGATTGGGTTTTGAACTCACATTAGCCAAATGCCTACGGTTTCTTTACACAAGGGAGTATACAAAATTTTGGAAGAGAAGTTTAGTTGCTTTCGTTCATTTTACGTTACAACATTAAATGTGTTCAGGATGTGGTACAAAGGTACGCCGGAGATTGTTCAATTTATCCCAAATTTAAATTACCGAACCGGAAACGATCGAAAATCAACAAGAAGGAATTTAATCAACTAGGGCTTCACGAATTTTGTTGACTTGCTATGATTACACAGTGCAGAAAATTGTAGTCCATCGAACATTTTCATTAATTTTGGACCTTGTCCTACATTAAGTGTTCATGCAAAGGTTGCTGGACTTGCGTAAGGCGTCTAATATTTTGGTGATTAACCCTGAACGGTTTTTGAAGGTAATTCGTATTCGTATTTCCTAGGTTTTCAGTTTCAAACCATGTGTACGAGGAGGCTGAATTCGAATTGGTTCAGAACACATTTAGCCAACAAAATATGCACGCAGAGAATTTCGTTGGATGCTGACTCCCTTTTGGAAAACTAAAAAGTCTACACTATCCTAGCAAATAGATGAAAGATCTATAAATACAAAAATGCAAAGATCCTTTGTCTTCGTATCGAAACCACGAAGAGCAAAATAGCAATAATTAAAGTGCTTTCTTCCCTCATCTTTTTATTCATAAGCGAAATGGGAATGAAGTAAGTTTCAGTCGAGCAGTACGCTCCGCTGGTGAGGCAGAAAGTAAACCTCGATGGAAAATGTGAATGTCTGAAAACAGAATCCGCGTGGTTTTAGGGGAGTCCAACAAAAGTCCAGAGGATGACATGAAATAAAGAACCTGCATTTGTTTAAGTGAAAAAATTCATCTCTCTTTTTCGACAAAACGAAGAAGGATGGAAAAGGAGATGTGTTTGTTAGTCTCGGAGGAGAAATGGCGAGTGCATTTTTGTTGTTCCTCAGAAAAGGAAAAAAGCGAAAGATACTCGGAGAAAAGAAAAAGGGCCTCTTTCATTTCGGCTTTTCTGGCTCAAGCAAAAAGATGCATATCTTTTTGCTCTCGTAATGGCAAAAACCCGAGTAAAGTTCCAAGAAGTACCTTCCAAGTTCCAAGTCTTTCCTACCAACAGAATCCTGCATGAATGAAGAAACAAGAAACAAGAGAAAGTGTAAGTGAACAGAAGGAAGAAAAGGCATGGACATAATGTACACCTACAGTACCATAAATACACACACTCCATTTCAACCACATGATATGTGTGGGAATTCGCAGGTCTTTCTTAGAAGAGTTTAGAGTAACTATTACTAATACACAAACACCTATAGCAAGCAGATTACCAAAACCCAGACAATTCAGTTTACATTGGAATCAATAATATTACAATTAACAAGAATTGATTTATTTAATAGCGGCAGAAAATATTGTCTCCTGTGGGTTCAATTTTGTTTCCAAAAGACAAAATTTCATTGCTATTTTTAGCACCATGCAAAGTTTGGTGCCCGTTGATTTACTCGCTGTTGAGTAAATGAAACAAACAAAACACATTTTACTCTGTGAAAATGGCTGATTTATAATTCATGAAACAACAGCTTTTTCTTTTTCAATCTCTCTTCTGTCCGTCCCACGAAATCTCCCTTATTCTGCAAAGTCTCCGCAGTTTATTTTCTGCAACTATTGACTGGAATTCCTTGGCTTATTGTGTCATCGCCATTTGCCAACCAACACTTGTGTGCGTCTCTTTCTGCTGTTCCCGTCAGGAAACAATGGCTCCTCTGTGTTTTTCCTCTGACACAAAATCCTTTCCTTCCTTCTCTTCCGAAGCCTTTCTTCTCTTCAACCCAACAACGATGTATCTTCCACACTCACAATACGACGACTTTTTCTATAACTTGCTAGAATGCCACCGGATAGTCTAGGGACTCTCGAGCACTCTGTATAATGTCCAAGTTGTATTCAAATTCAACTACACAGGCAGAATGGGCTTTGCGTAATAATAGATCACTTCACATGCATCAACGAGGGAGAGAGATTTCACGAGATATCTGCCAAATGAAAATTCATATCTGTCGAAACCATATTTCATAATGGAAACATGGGACACTTCACCAGAGATCACCGGATTCCCACTGCCTTCAGCTTTCCCTCTGATGCTTCTCCCACCAACAAACTCTCCCCTAATACTTCCTCACTTTCATAGGCTCTACGTCGGCCCACAGTCAACATAAATACGAACGTAGGTCCACCAAAATAAGATGACAATCGACGATGGAGTGAGTCCTCTCTTCAAAAGGTCATACGCAACTGCGCCAGAGAAAGACGAGCTGGAGAAAAGCTATGTCTCACGAATAGAATGCAAATTTACTTCTGTTCTGTTGTAGAAGCAGAGGTGATGGTAATTTCCAATCTATTTTATAATTCATGCCAACTAATCCTTCTCCTTCCTTCTATCAATCCTTCATCGCCTACTGCTGTACACTCAATTCTGCCTGACAGCTTATGTGGACTCTGTTATTTCAGTATACACAGAGCGTGTCTGTCTCTCTGCGTGTAATTGTGTACTTTTATTTCTGATGTGTATCCGTCCTCTTTTTCACTTTGAACACAGTTGAACGAGTGAATGGAAAATCCATCTTGAAAAATTACTCCGTTGGCAGTCCTTTTAAAAGGAGTACGAGACCTGAACTTCCACAAATTTGAAGAAAAGAGAAAGTAAACCAAAACTCGACTCTCACGGCTTATTTCTGGTGGAAGTAGGGAACTTTTACTCACAGAATACTTTTGTGCTCGTCTGTCGAGGAAATGTTTCTTTTGTGCGTTTCTTGTTCTTCATCTCCTAAAAAATGGAGCACAAGCACCGGTTTTCACAAACACGTGAAGCCCAAGTCTCCATTCTTGTGTGCGTGTTTATTTGAAATGTGTACATGGTGAGAGAGTCCAGTTAGTGTTCATTATTGAAGTGATCCAGTGCTGCTGCTGCTGAGACTCTTAGTGAGTGGTGGAGTTTTTTTGGTGGAGAAGTTATGGTTCTGCTGGGAAAGATGTGATTAGAATTGGGTTGTCCGAGCGAGTGGCTGGGGAAAGTGGTTCGAAAAAGAAGCCCATTAATCTTCTCCCTTCTTCAAAATTTCTAAATCACCAGACAGATTTTTTCATGTGGATCGCCACCACTGCAGAAGAGGCTGCCTTCGATACAAACACACTCACAATAATTCATCGTTTTTCTCTGTTGTGGGTTGTTCTTTGGCGGAAGCGAAATAAACTGGGGAGAGCTCTGAGTCTCTCTTGAGTGTAAAGTGTGAAAGTTGTTTTATTGTCTTTTCCTTTCGGTGTGTCATTTCTTTGAAATTTCATTTTTCTGCAGGCTAACATTTCTCGTTTATTTTCATTCTGATCTAACGTAATGAACTTGCAATTATGATTTTTAGTCACTTTTCAAGCAGAATTGAGTTTTTATTAGATTGTTTTGAGTTTCGGGTTACCTAGAATTAAAGTGTGCTACGACAAATGCTTTGAGCATTATTATTTTTGGCAGCATGTGGTGTGAATTACAATTAAACACATATTACCATTTTCTAAATTTATATAGTATATGAGTATGGGACGTATCATAAAACGAATCGCAAGGAATAAAGTAAAACTGTGTTTGTCTTTATTACTTGCATACTGTAGCAAATAAATAATCCCATTTTTAATTACTTTTCTATTAGGAGAATCATGTGCGAATCAATAAAAAATATTCTTCATCTATTCCTATCTAGTAAGATCATAAAACTACAATCAAAGCGAAACAAACTAGTAAGAAGACTAGTGACGGCTGATGGAGTTGAAAGTAGTAAGTCTGGGTGAATGTGGAGTGGAGTTTGTGCAATGGGGAAGTACGGGAAGATCCTCTCGGAGTCTGGAAAATTGAATGCTCCTTACCATCTCATCGCTTTCCTACACTCAGTTACACATTGCTCGTTGAATTGTGAAGACACGTTTCTTCTCGGCCTCAAGTTACCACGACCAGTCACGTCTTCATTACAGAAGCTCAGAAGATTCCCGGCTGGAAGCATCAAAATCGGCTAAAGTCCTTAGTGAGTGAATTTCATCGATTAGTTATTAACAGGATGTAGGTATGTGTGGCCTTGCGTCCTAAATAAACTGAAGAAAAGTTAAGCTAAATTTCTAATCTGTTCTGAAGTTGAACGTTGTTGTTAAAGGTGCTAAAATCACGAAGAAATTTCAGTAAGATTTGAAAACAAAAAAAAAACACTACAAGGACTGAAATGTTGTGGTACACTTCATTTTGAAAATTGAACACAAAAAATAGCAACGTGAACTGAAATCGACATGCATCATATCAACAAACTAAACTTACACTTCCTTTGAAAGAATCCAGCGAAAGAAGAACACGTTTGCTTTCTGTTCAATCGTGCCACTCAATCCATGCAAAGATTAAAATATTAAAAAGTAATTTTTGTGCTTTTGTTCATTTTAAGTGCTGCAAGTATTGTGAGGGAAAGTTTGTATTGTGTTCCTGTAATGAATGTGGTGCAGAGAAAAACGAAGATACATAGGTTCATCCATCTTCAAAAATATTTTGATGAAAATGTATGAAATAGTTTGTCTCATTAAATGCCACTTCAGCACCACAGCCACCGACCACTGCTCTCCTTTGTGTGCCATTTGAAATAAAAGAAACGACAGTTCATCTTAGAGGGGAGATTTACCTGAAGTTATTGGCTAATTTAAGAGCTACACGGAGCCTCAAAAATATTTGCTTGTAAATTCATCTGTCCTCTGTTTCTTCACCTTAGAAGCAAAATACACAGGTAATAAAGAAAAAGTTACAAATCTTATTTTAAAATTCCACAATGATGAACAAACATTTAACCTGGTAGATTTCATTCTGTGGCTTGTGATTGTTTGTCAAGAAATTGGTATAGTCAATTTGGTAAAGTCAGTTGTAAATCCATACGAATTTCAGCTAAGCTTGACAGCAGCTAAAAGAGTCAACTAGATGCTTTAGCTTTCTTGTGTCAGTCTTCAGCGATCGGAAGAAACAACAATACAGAATAATCTCCCGGTCGATTGGAGTTTACGTAGTTTTTAGCCCAGGTAATATTGGGCTTATAGGAGTA
>JAQGAC010001892.1:0-12070 GCA_034696585.1 Isotomurus maculatus
CAAGCGAGGATTAAGCTTATTAAAATTAAAATATTGACATCGTGACATACATTTCGTTATTGAATTCACTGTTTACGTAGGATGGTTGGGAAGGCAGAATTTGTGAGATTTATTTCATTAATTGGTTGAACGTGGAGTTAAATAGCAAACCAAACTAGTTAATGTCAAGCAAACTGTTCCTCATTGTGCAATAATATTTGCGGGGTGATACAATTTCTTCGAAAATTTTGATAAATAAATACCAAGTTATAATATTGTGATTGTGAGCAAAGCAAGCAAGGCATTTCCTCCCACACACAAGTGAGTAATGCAAGCTCAGCTTTATGATGTAAAAGTCCATTGTAACCAAAGTGTGTGCTGACCAAATGAAGGGTCACTGGAGTGGAAATGAGGTTGTTGAAATTCATGAGGTGGTTTGAACAATCATCAGATTTCTGAATAAAACACGAACACGGAGCATGATACGCTTTCTTTGTCAAGTGTGTTCGCAAATGAAACTTTCCACGAAGTCATGTGAGACTTTCTCCAATCTTTTGGGTGAAAGCCAACGAAACAGTGAGAGCATTCGATGTCCGTCAGAAAGATTGGCTTCTAGTGAACCAACTTGACCTCTATATTAGCATATGCGGCTGTTAGCATTCAGTTTTATTCACGCACTTGAAATATAAGTCCCGTCACAAGGGGACGAAATGCAGAGAAGGTGGATATAGTGGAAGTGATGAGACTATCATCATCAGTCCATCAAATTCCATTCTACACGAGTAACCAACAAACTACGCCCTTATTTCATTACGTAACTTTTACTTTCTCCGCACTTGCTTAATTCACAGGAATAAGACATCATTTTGAGAAGTGTCTCGTGAATTATGCCCAATTGCTCCTAAATTGGTGTATTTCATAAGTGATAAGTGAGCAATAGATAACGAGATGTCGTAATCCAGATTATATACGTTATATACGTAAGTATCAAATCACCAACAGACAATGTAAATAATACGGAGAGCAAAGACTTCGAATAATGTCAGACTGTCGCCAATGAATAACATTCAGCTGCGGACACTACCAAATATTTCAAGTACAAGTAGCCTCACTCAATCGTTTGCGGTTGCTTGTTGAGTGACAGAAGCCCTACACTTTGCATTTTCAAGCGACTTTTCCGAATCCACACTTCAAAATTGAAAGTGACTGACGTAGAATGAAACTCACACTGCTGTAAGCAGTGGAAATGGACTCGGCTGTGGTATTTTTTCGTATAATTGACATGAATCCCAAAATCCCAACCCTGCTGGGCATTAGTTAGTAATTTTGTTTAGAAATATCTTCAGCCCGCATCTCGCTTTTAGTTTTATCTGGATGAGTTACTCGTGCATGTATCGAGTTTCATTAGAACTGACCAGAAAGGTAATATTATTTTCATAGAATTGAGGTTGGATCGCAGTCATCAGTATTCAATTCACTGTAACCGTAACCTTGTGTTAGCTGATTGGATACAAATGAAACCGTTAATGGAAAAATCAAGAATATTTATTTTACTAATTAGTATAGATCGTTTCTGTGCCGGCATGTGTGTGTTCTCTGTGAGCGTAGGATGATGGTAAATGGTAACTGATGGAAAGTAGATTTGTTGATCCTGTAAAAAATTCATTTTGATTAGAAATGGCAATAATCTCTCTTGTGTTCGATGTATGCGCAGAAACTTGTGAATAGATTTGTAATTCCTGTAAAAAACTGCAATTTGGAATGTTGAATGTCTTCCGTCGTTCAAGCCAAATGATTAAGCGACAAAAAACGCCTCTTAAGAATTATTATTATTGCAGTCGGACACAGGGATGTGGTGAATGATGAAAGGCACGTGTAGAAGGTACACAGCAGCAGTTTCCTTAAAGAAAGTTTGTGTGTGTGTTGAAGGTGGCTAAGTAAACTACTTTTTGCGGAGTCTAAAAAAGAGTCCCTTGGTCTATTTTCTTTCATGTTACACACACAAATCAATGATGACCCTATGCCACATGTACAGCCTATCTCATGCCTGTGTGTCCTTGGGATAACCCTCACACAGCAGATGTCCACATGAGACTTTCTCCTGCATCCATTCCCCATTTCACTCGGAGATTTAGAGAGCGAGAAGGTCCAATCCGTTTTTTACTTTCTTGTACTACATGTCGTTAAAGGACAAAAACATTCTGCTCTCGAGCCATTTCAAATCAATAGATTCCTTTTAACAGAAATCACTTATCACCAGCTGACTAAAGGACTCTCTACACTTCCCTGCTGCTGCAGTACAGAGAGCCACGCTGTAAGTTGGGCCGACGATGTATTCATGTACTTCAATGCTTAGGTACTCATCGCCTTTTCATGTCGCCTCTGACAATCCTCTGAAGTTAGAAGTGAACTTACACACATACCTACACAACCCCGTTCACTTTCCTTCCGCCGGTTAAGTAACAACACGACTTAAGTTCACTTACACAAGTGCTTTTCAATTGAGTCTGAGCTTTCTCTCTCACATTTTCCAGCTTTCACTTTCTCCAGGTTGGATGGGTGGTCTTGACACAAGGCCAAATTAATTTTCTCCTAGATGAAATATTTAGGTATATTCTTTTTCAGAACGAACACTCTCTGCAGCGCGAGTCAACATTGCACACACAGTGTATTTACTTTCTCACGGAAGAAAGTTCTCAACAGTTTCAGGAAGTCATTAAGCAAATCCCTCGCAATGAGTTGCTTTTTGTTCTTTTGATTAGCAGTCAGGGTTCACTAGACTCTCTAGATGACTGGAACAAATAATAATTATCATAATGATTGCATGCCCTGACGCTTTTTTAAGCAGTTGTTAATTAGCATATGCCAACACTTGGGCTCACGCCAGATTTCTTTCTATTTCAAAGATCATTAATTACTTTTTGGTTTCGAGGGAGGTTTGTGCCAATTCCTCGTGGTTTCACAGGGAGAACGAAAGCCGCAGTTGCATCGCACGGGAGTTTCAGTTTTGCACTTCACCCCCGTCACTTAGGTTTTCCTGGAGCAATTTACAAGACTTGCAGACTGCAGATTCTGTAGGCTGTAAACTATACGCGTTCCTTAGGAGTTTCAAACGAATGTGTATTGCACTACGGTCGAGTGCAGAAATAATTTGAGTCTCGGACCCCTCTTGGCAGTTTGAGATACATTTACTTCTCCTCCCCAACTTTCTCCCATTCAACTTTTTATTTGTATAAATATGAGTGCCCGGCTCATGAAGCTTGAGTCAGCTAAAAGTCTGACAGTGTGTGTGTGTGTGTTTGGGTGTGTGTGTGTGGTGCCTACTTACGATGCATCTGGAGAGGAAAATATGCTTTCAGATTCGAATGAGGTTGTTTCAAAATTTATGAGTGAAAGCATTAGCTTAAAGAGCTCCAAAATAATGAGCCATGAAATTTGAAATATGTGATCAGACTTGGGAAGTGGGAGCCAAAATCTCTTTTCAACACTGGCCACATAAGACACAAAGGTATCTAAATTGCCCTCAAGTCGCCGTCCATACATTTGCCACTGAGGAAGGCGCAGCACAGGCAGAAACTCGTCTTCTTCTTCTTGTTTCTCTCCGTTCAACCGTATGTGGCCAACTGGAAAGTGTGTGTGGTTGGTGTGTGGATAAATGTGTGTCCCATTTATTCCCAATATTCCATTTGAATCCTTTTCTTCTCTCCACAAGAGTCCGATTTATCCATTTTTGCGCTTCCACAATCCAGAATGAATGACCGTGGTCCATGAATGAGGAAGGAAATTGTGCCACACAGTTGATTGTGTAGACTGCTGAGCGTGGAATCTGGAGACAAGACTCCCCTCGTGAAATGAATCACATTTACATGCACACAGAAACTAAAGTGGTACTCGGAGGATGGAATATGGTCATCATTTTTCTTTCGAGGTGAAAGCACAACCCCATCCACATTACGTTGCCCTGCTGGACTTCTCCCCACTGCAGAAGACTATACAAGCAATTCGGGCTCATCCTTGTGTTTCAAGTTGTTTTGAAATCTTATTTACCATCTCTCTCACAAAACCTGCTTGCGCAAATAAACAAATTCACAGCAACGAGGAAGAAGAGTGGGAGAGGGAATTATCACCACCAGTTGACTAAAGCCCTTACAGCAAATATACTTCTCACATGTGTACTCACTCTTTCACTCGAGTTGTGGACATGCAAACGTCGATATAGAAAGCTATTCCATATCGGAAACATGTTGCGTTGTCATTGATGGTAGAAGAAAAAGCGGAAACGACTGGGGTGTAGCCGTAATGGTCCTCTTTCTCCTGGAGAAATTGACAGGAACAAGAGGAAGTAAAATGTTTGGCAATCCCAACATTTGCTTCTGCCAAGAGAATATAAATGGGTCTATTTTGGCCGTGAGAGAGCCGTTTAGGTGAACAGAAACCCCTTCAGCATCTCTTCATTCGCTCTGGCCTTTCTCCTCGCTACTTGTCGTCCCTCAAAACTAAAAGCAAACCCTGATCTTCCAATGCTAAATTACCTTTCGGTCATGACGCATTTGTTCTCCGAAAGAGTCAGCTTGAAAGTTCGCACAAACCTGTGGTTAATCTCACCCAGTGAGCATATACCCACAGAGACTAGAGCTTGAGGTTGGTTTCCGTTCTCTTAAATCGAGGGACCGAATCTACAAAACCAAAACCACCAGTATTGGTTGTTTATAGATTCGCTTCTTGGAAAGGACACGCACACAGGAGAGGTTTACGAAAGAGATCAAATCTCCTCTACCTTTGGGAAAGGAAGGAAATGAATACTTACAGCGGGTGAAAGAAAGCGGGGATGTAGTTTCGAAAGTAAATATTTGGACTTCTCATATGCATCTGATGTCCTCTTAGCAAAATCAATCTACCCACATCTAACAACATATTGCCAATTTCACACTTCCTCACCTGCAGAATCCACCTAATTGGTGTTCACAAGCTTTCAGAAAGATTAAACGGCGTAGGCGGAATGGTGAAAGCTGACTTTCACTCTGCTCAACTCATGCCAGAGCTTTGTAATAAAGCTTCCGCGGAATATTTTAAGTTGCTTTTAGACTTATTGATACAAATTAGAGCTCAGAGAGATGAAAGGTTTTCAAGTCTTGAAAAAACGCATTTTACACAAGAAGCAAATGCGGACTAAAGAAAAGTTGCATAATATCTTTATTAAGCAACACAGAGTTTCTGCAACATAACACTTGTCTGCTTCAACTGATATTATTTAAGCATTCATGTTCCATTTTAGAGTTGTTTTTATCCGTGAGCCCGTAATACCTGTTTAAAGGAGAGTAAATAAACCGATGAAAAGACACGGGAATGATTAGGAGGAGAGTCTATAAGATTGTCTTGAATCTTTAAGAGTGCTTCAAGGAAATTAAAAGCAGTTGGTGCAAGGATCGTACGTGTGTGTAATAGCCTGTCACAGTTAAGGTACAAAATGGGTCTCATCTCCGTGTGGAGAATGGAGTGGCTTTCTCCGTTCAATCTCGCAGGCTTAAGGGAAGCCTTCGTATCCATCGGTATTATTGCCAAGTGGAGGATGACGATGATGGGAGCACTAACGATGACGATAACGATGAGAAGAATATCGCCCGAAGAAGCGACTAAGCCAAAAGCGGAAGGATAGTCGTCCAGCAGTTATGCTCCCTTCATGAGGCTCATGGCTGCAGGGAAAAAGTTCCTCCTCCGAAATGACTTTATGAAGAGCTCCTTCACTAACTTCACTCGCGACTTCAAATGGTCCATGAGACTTCTGCCGGCACTTTCCCAACCCAGAATGACTTTTGAGTCTCAACTTTAAAGAAATTATCGTCACACCAAATCCTCTCTTTCATAAGTTTCTCTCCGTGTGTGTGCCTGTGTGGTTACTTCGGTCCGAAGGTACGCCATCTCCCTAAGGGTTATGTTCACAGGGTTGGTTAACTCTCCCTTCCTATTACGTCCTTAATAATTCAACCCATTCCTCTCCTTACTAACTCTTCACACTTAAACGCTCATCTTGGCTTATTCATATACGTCAAATGGACATTTCCGCCTTACCTTTAACACGACACCCATATGTAGTGTGTACTCATATACTGTGGAAATTGATCCTTCACCCTCTCCAACTCTTTCCTGTCCTCCAATTCTTCAAACAACGGCTCATACGCAGATATACAAAATGGCCTGGCAAATAAAACGAAATAACGCGATATATTTCTTTATCTTCTTTGTGCCATAAAATTGAGAGCACACTCGCGTTCCATATAACGGAGAGTGGGGCTCTTAAGGAGAAAGTGAGGTTTCCCACTGAAACGAGAAGTGTGGTAGTAATAGCAAACAGGATATTAGAAACGGTTGGATGGGAGAAAGGGAGTGAATGGAAAGCACCCGTATGCATTGTATCTTCTTGTAGGAGACAAAATCGAATCTCGAATCATATTACACACTGCACTACATTTCTCTCTTATTGGGACAAGATTGGAGAAAGTTGTTCCTCCACAAAGTACCGTAAGACAACGAGAAGTCTCCATCGAATCTGCTACACACGCAGTGGGAAGGAGACTGTCAGGAGAAAGTGGAATCGGAAGGGTACCTAATAACATTGGAAATGGAGGCAGGAGAACCCTTCCATCTTTTATATTTGATTCGATTCGAAAGGACAAAGAGGGAAGTGTGTGGAATGATACTGAGTATTCCTGACATCCTAATTTCAAGCTTCCTGTCACCCTCAACTCGAGAGGACTGTCTCATGCTCAAGACTTTCTCACCACCCGATTGGACAGGAGCCACCAGAGGATTCTTCCGAGAAATATTTGGACCTTAGTTACTCTCCCAGCCTTGTTATGCTGTACAAATGGCAAGTAGAGTAGTTGGTGATAGTCGACGAGAGAAATGATTTAAGGAATCAAGCATCTATGATTTTATATTCCCTGTCCTTGTTCTCAATATGCCTCGTGAGTTTCAATTCAATCTGTGTGTCTGCGATGTGTGTGTGTGTGTCACTGTGTGTGGGTGAAGAAAGCATCAGAAAAATCGGGAGACGGTGAATAATACTTATTTACTTGTGAGAGACGACAACACTAAGTCCGGGTCTTTTACAATTTCTTTTAGTCCGGAATCAACAAGAGACGAGATGGGGAAGGGTCACATAAAGAGGAAACCAATGAAGAAAGCAACACCCGGAGAAACCCGGATTGAATTTCAACGCGAGAAAGCAAAAAGAAAAGGATTCTTTCGAGTCTCACATACTTCTGCGTAACTTTTATCGCTCTCTCAGTCGTCTTACTCGTGTGTATGCTTCACTTCACTGTGAATTCATGAATTCATGAAGCATTGTCCGAATTCTCGACTCAAATCGTGACGGGAAAACAAACTGTGGATTGTATATTCGTATTCTTTAGGATGTGCTTGTTGTGTGTGAGCTTACTCGATCTCCTCCTTCATTTTCTGTCTGGCTGGACTCTAAAGTATATGGAGAGGAGAGATGGGCGAGCCAGTGTTGGTTTTAATTTCACTCCTCTTTTGGATTCAGTAACAATTAAGTACGTTTAATATGTAATTAGTCGTGGCTTAAGAGGAGAGTCGGGAGATTGGGAGTTTAGAGATAAAGAGAATAAACCCCTTTCAGACTTCCATCCACCCAGACAGAACTACTTGACGTGTTGGATTAAGTAACAATGATTGTTGGTACAACGAGAACATTATCGCACACTGCTATCGTTCCCTCATCCTCTCCTCAGCTTCCTTCGTTTTGTTTGAGGGAAGAAATCATTAAAAGAAACATCAAAGCTAGTGGAAAGAAAGAGAAGGAAGTGGTGTTGTGATTTCAAAGAGAAAGGTAGGTTGGAGGATGTGAGCTAAAGTTCTGTTGCAAGTTGCAAATGTCGGGAGCGAAGTAGGCCAAAGGAAAGGAATATCCTCCCGTGGTTCTTGGTTAAATGGAAATCGAGATCCTCTTTCGAAACCAAACTCCATTTTCGAGTCTGGGTTAAATTAAATTGCATTGGCACTTTCTCACTCTTCCAGTTAAATACTCTTTGTAGCTGCTCACTCACTAGAGATTCGAGATGCATCAGGATTGACTTGCAAGTAGTTGCAAGTTTCACACTTCCTTTCTTTCCATCACTTTTTGCCTTAATGCAGTTTTATGCTTTTAGGCAAAAAGAAGTCTGGCGGATAGGAAGACAAAGTAGGCCAGAATGAGTGTTGCAAAAGACAGGTTACGGATTACGACGTTCGACTTTCTTTTTTTTAAAAACGTGCTTAGAAAACTATCATCATGAGCTTCATAGAAATCTGAATTAGACATCCATTAGCAAAAAACGACTCCTGAAAGATTGAACGTGAATTAATAATGCAAAAATAGAGACATGCATAATTAATCCGGACTTATTCCGAGGGAACTACACAATTATGCTTTCGTCCTACGCAAGTTTCCATGTTCTACATTAAATGGCTTTGTAGTTTTGGGCTGTTGATTGTTTACTACAGTTTGACGGACGCAATTATGATTGAGAAGATGATACCCTGGTGTTGTTTTCAACCTTTCACGCTTTGCTGCTGTAGGGAGGTTAGTTTTTTCACAACAAAGGTCAAGGCTTCATAACAGATTCCGTTTGGAATTAGCTTGGGATTGCGTCTAAGTTCATATAGTCCATGTTCATACGAATAGGGACTTCAAACATGAAAAGTTCCCGTTTGGAATTTCAAAAGAAGTTGCCTCATGTTTGCACGAAGTTAACCCGAGGCTATGGCATCCTTTTTAGTGCGAAGACTTCCTTCTCGCAGAATCATTACGAGAATACCAAAATCCGGAAGGAAAAAAAGAAGCACAACACGCTACCTCTGTTTTTCCGTAATGCCCTACATTTCATACACTTTGGCCGCCGTGTTATTTCGTGTTCTTGTGAAGTCACCTCAAGTACTTTAAGAAATGGGATTATGAAGCCTAGAAGATGTTTGCTTGCCTTGTAATTGAGAACTGGTAGTGGGAACGAATGGCCAAGTACCTGACTCTCAGAGGGGTAAAAAGGTTGAAGGGTATTTTTCATCATTGAAAGGGTCGGTGTGCATCAGTCAACGGGTAGCCTTGAAACTTCACATCTCTCATGGACCAAATACTTGTGGTCGGTTGTTAGCTGGCCTTGCAACGACAGAGGAACTCTACTAATGCGATCCGAATGTTTCTACGAGGTCCTTCCAGGTTCGTTTATTAGCTCAATAGGCCATAGAGAAGTGGTGCCTTTAGTAGTAGTTGCCACTTGGCTGAAGGTATAACAGTAATCGACCCAAATATAAATGAAGCCCAGTTATCGGAATGACATTAGTTAGTGTGAGTGGCAGACGGACGTGACTGACCATCGCGTAGTATAAAAGGGTAAAGCAGGATTAAATTATTTGCTCCTGCTACACGAGTTCGAATGAAGATTACCATTTAGTTGACTTGAAGCGCAAATACCCACTTAGCCTGTGCGTAGCAGGGAGAAAGTACTTGTAAAATTTCTGGAGGTACACTCAACAAACTCTCTCAACCGAAAGTGATTAAGACAGTGTGGAAATTATTAGAGTGCATTTGGAAGACTGAGCAACTTATCCTGAATTTTTAGGACTTCTCCTTCTCTCAACTCGTCATTATTAGTTTCCTTCTCAAGACTTCCAAGGTCTTGAGAGTCAAGCTCTGGCTCACTTTTTCGCTGGTTGTAAAATACCTAGAGAATCGAGTAAGTAATTGGAGATGATGGCAAGAATAGACACTCGACTACCCAGGGGATTCCTCATCCTATCCTCTGCTCTTTTGATACTTTCATCGACTTTTGCAACCCCCATTTCCACTGGGTCTGTTGGGGAGCCGTCTTTGGATATCGATGGAAGCAGTAGCAGTGGTAATCTTACGTCGTCCACTCTTTCTGGAATTGAGGAGATCACTTCCGTGTCAAAAAGCAATCAAGCCTTAGACACAAGGCCATCAGAGAGCAAGAACATTTCTGAAGTATCTGGGCCACCAAGTCCCTCGTTGACGGACTCTGTGGTCAGCAACTCAGCTTCTGTGGAAAGTCCGTCACCATCCTCTCCTGTTGGAGATGACCAGATTATTTCACCCTTGACGAAAGTGGTAAAAGCATAACAAGACACTTTCATTTTTACTGTGTATATTCTTCGTAGCTGTGCATTGGGTTTCTCCATTTCATTTTCAACATTATTCCAGGAAACCCTCGTAGAGAAAATAGAGGAGAAAGCCAAATGGAGTCTTGAGCCGTTGAAGAATGCTTTCCACGCTTTTGAAGTGAGTCTACCTTGTCTCATCATCTCCCATCAGCGGATTCCTGCTGAGTGAATTGAGACTTTAATAATCTTCTCTGACTTTCAGTGTAGCCTCGGATTCTGTGACCCCCAGACTTCCTCACCAGCCCAGACTTCCGAGGATTCCACGAAATCTCCGTTGCCGTCATCACCCCAAGTGGAGACAAACAATGATATGACATCAGCACCTACGCCCACCTCTTCAGCACCCACTACTGCCAGTACAGCTGCTTCCACCCCCATTCCTTCAACGACGGCCACTCCCACGACGACTTCATCGCCATCCAAGGCTCCTAAATAACCTTTCACAGAATCTTACTACGTCAGACCTAATTAATTTTATTATTATTTTATGCTCCTGCTGTGCATGCAATTAACTTGTAAGGGTCTGGACAACCCTGCAGTGCAGCTAAGAGATTCAGTGACTGAAATAAACTTCTTTTTACGCACAAGACATAATTTCATCAGTAGGAATTTAGATTTCAAATTTCGGAAATCGAGGATTGCATATTTACATGGAGTTGAAAGCCTCAAGCTGGGAGTGGAACAAAGAGAGACTTTCACTCGGGAGTGTCGGGAGTTTCCTATTGCCCTGGTTGGTTCTCGCGGGATCTCCGACAACCTTCTTCCTTCTCACGTCAATGTGGGAATTAAACTATTAAACCACACAACCCATCTTCAGTTCGTCGCACTTCTTTGTCGGTTTGTTGTGGGCTGCGAATTTCGGCTGTCGAATTTCTGACGTCGCGTCGTGGATTTAGTTTATCAGATGGAGTCAGAAAGCGCATCGATACCTTCGAAACTGGAGGAAGACGACGACTTGGAGGAGGGCGAGTTAACCTCGTCAGACGAAGATGATAACAACAACTCCAATGCCGCTGCTTCGCCTCCACATGTACGTGAGAATATTATAATACGTTTTGATTTCGATTATGATATTCCTGATTTTGAATTAGTTGTTGATTGTACAAGTGTGTTCTTTATAGTTGGTGGAGGATTATGAGCTGATAGAAAGGCCTATGCAGCGGCGCGCACGTGAAGCTAGAGAATCTGTGGAGTCGCGACCAATTGCGAGACCTTCAAGACCGCCGCCACCGTTAGGAGCGACGACGTTTAAGCCACTAAAAGATGATGATAGTGATGAGGATGAGGTTTGTGCTGGTAGGAGACAAGTTTTGCAGTCCTCTTCAGATGATGATGACAGCGATGACGGGTTGATAAGTGGGAAGCGGCAAAGATTTGTTCCTTCTCAGCCGGCTGGAGGAGCGAAAAAGGCTCCTTGGCTCGAAAATGCAGCTGGAACTTCGTCTTGCATGGAGGAGTCTGCTGATCTGGAGATGAAGGATCATAACGAGGCTTTCAAAAGTCAAGCGGAAGCGTTTCAGCAGAAAAGAAAGGTGAATAATATTTGGGGTCAGTTGCTGCAGGACGAAATGGTGTCAGATATTTTTGGAAAAGTCGGTGTACAAGAAGCCAGTAGGAAGACCATTAACGTAGAGAGGGGACCTGAAACCTACTCGTTTCAGTTTAATACCGATTTGAAGCAGAGGTTTGGGACAGTTAGATCTGATAGTAGTGATGTGTCCAGTGCAGGACTGACTGACAATGAGCTGCAAGTTATCAAGAACTTACAGATGAATGCAAAGGCAGACAACGGCAATCTTGGCGAGGAACAAGATGGCGAAGGTTTTGATTTACGAATGAAACTGGATTCAAACGCTAGAAAACGGAAATATCAACCTAAGAAAAGTGTAAGTTGACGATGAATGTTGTTTTTAAA
>JAQGAC010001893.1:0-12060 GCA_034696585.1 Isotomurus maculatus
TAGGCATGCAGGGAGACCTGCATGTTAAATGACCAACAAGAATAGCTGGGCCCTGCCCTGGCTATTCTTTACAAGTTTGAACCGCAGATTTAAAAGGATAGAACTATAGAAGTACAAAGTCGACCTGGAAATAAATATGAATCTGGAAGTAGCTAAGTAAGAGGCCCCAAATTGGCTTGAGTCTCTCTGTTTGTCTGCGTTGACATTTAAATTGCCCGCTCACTTTTTGTGGGTTGAAAAGAGACTTTATAGTTCAAATTGGCCCGCAAGTGAGAATTGTTTGGACAAGAAGACGATTTAAATGTACGAAACAACAAACCCGCATGGTTGTAAACGTCATAGCACACAGAGGTTATGGCGTACGACCAAATTCAAGGTCTAAGACAAGCCCTAAATGTTTCTTACGAGACTTATGTTTTAAGTTGTCAACGACCATTGTTTTTCAAACGGACCTTATTCTTCTCAGCAAGACGGGGGGTACCCAAGAGACTTTTACAATCCCAGAGACGTTGTGGCTCCCAACGAGATGTTTGGGTTCCCCAAGAGACGTTATTTACCCCCTGAAAGCCCAACATCATTCTAAAACACCACGCAACTCCAACACCAAAATTTTCCGCCATATAGTACTGAGATGGCTGCCGGAGGGCGTGCGCGCCATTATTACTCACCTTGCCTCAATGCCTTATCCTTTTAAATTGGCAACGCTAAGAAACGACTTTAATTAACTCTGGCATTTCTACTCTAGCGCAACAATTGACCTTATATTGGTCTTATGCTACAGATATTGATTGTGCCATGCTCACGGCCACAGAAGAACAAAATCTAAGAAAACTACATACTAATGACCAAGCTACAGGGTGTAAATCAATAGTTACTTATAGGAGCTATTTTCAACTGGTGATAAGTATACAAATAAAAAATTATTTTGACAAACTACTTGAATAGAACTTCAGTACAACCGATTAACTATCAGTATGTCTATGGCAGCTCCAGCCAATTACTAAGGTCAAACTGCAGGGTCGTCTTTAGTGTCTCTTTTAGTGTCTGCCAATTTGTGTAGTCCGTAAATGCAAAAAGATTTCTAGCGTGAGCTCCGTACATACTTTGGGTTTTTGTTGAGAACCAGTGCCGATTAAAAGAAAGTTGAGGGGGTGACCACAAGAATAAATTCTAAACTTTTTCAAGATTGAGAGAAAACTGAATGCTATCTAAAGCAAGAAATAAACATGTTCGAAACTTTGTTGCTAAGAATATGACCAACCATTTTAAGGTTTTAGAATCATTCTCTATAAAATACGCAATCTTTTGATTTGAATTACCATGGCAGGCAGTTGACGAAACAGTGGATTTCTTTACGATTTATTCGAGTAACAATTACATATCTGTAAACTTTGAGTCAAGAAGCGATATCTGATACTTTTGATGTTGACTGTAAGACAACGTGTTGAGACATTTGATTGCAGACTTTCCTAGTTGAACACCAGGCTTAACATGGACTGCTTTCAGCCTTTCGTAACTTATAAGGATAAAGTGCTGCAAATAATCCAGATAATTAAATTTTAGTTTCAAGCATGATGTTATCTAGATTAGTTTATATTGGGGGCTCACATCACTCTCCTTATTTTGCCTATCTTCTTGCAATGCGTATTTTGGAATATTTTGGCAGTTATTTTGGCGTTTGGTCATCCGCTTTTTGCGTCAGCCCAATGCCAAATTCGGATTTCCTAGCAATACATTGGTAGCAAAATTAACCTCCCAATTACTCCAATAAAATAATTAGTTGGAAAATAATAAATAAGCCAATTTAGTGAAAACTTTATTTGCTAGGTTAGAATTTGATGGAAGGTTTAGAAGGCGGAGCAATAAAAACTGTATACCCGTTTTTAGTACAGTTTTTTAATAATCTGACAATAGACTACCGCTACACATAATAATTCTCTCGTTGAAAAAATATAGAATGGGACAGTGGGGGTATTCTTGAACATGAGTTTTAGAAAATCTCAAGGAGAAAACCAATCAAAAGATGTATAGGAAACTATTGTTTCAGTTATTTGGCGAAATTTACGTAAGGAAATCGAGCAGTATGTTTACTTGTCGACAGTTTAATTGTGTCACAGTTTCTCGAATTTACTTAGCATACCGCTGGCAACTGAACATAATTCTTACAAAGAACTTAAAACAGCGTATGGTCGTGGGCGGAATTTACGGGAAACTCCCTTTGTCTCATCATATTCATCTCATTCTTGGCCCACTATTTACTGATTGCTATTCATAAAAACCTATTTTCTCATAATTAATGAGATCTTCGGCAGCGTTTGACCTTGTTAAAATCACTGCTAAAGTGCTACAGGAATACTCACACAAGTGATACATCAGGTAGGTAGCATTAGTTTTTGGTAACTGTTTCAAAAACATGATTTTAAATCTGTTAAGCTGCTTTGTTAAAACAACACTGTCAGACGTTTCTGTTTCCATATTTTGCAGATTTAAGGATAAGTATGTCAGAACATTTATTCTGTTTAATCTGTGATCTTAACAATGCAAGTTGTTTGCTTATTTATGTACTTGCTGATGTAATTTGTGTCATTTGAAACGTATATAAATATAACTTTATGTATACACACATTGGAATCAATAGAATAATACAATATACATGCTCCATTACAGACGTATTGATTTATTTCGGAATTCAGAATGTATATTTCGATTTCACTGTACACCTACTAAACTTTAAGCTGAAGTATTTTATTAGAATAAATGTCATGGCCCGAATCTAATATCTTTAGACAAGATTAAGGCTAGCTACAAAAATTTCATTGTTTGGTGACATGTGATTTGTAAATAATAGGAAAATCCAGGCCAGATTGCTGTAATTTCGGGTATTTAAAAGTAAATGCACAGCGCACAAATTGCTGACGCATGGAAAAGACCTATTTACACCATTTAAAAAATTACAAATGTAAATCTCTTGTACAAGTTAAATGAAAGAGACCGTTGAAATGAGTTGCTACTGATTGTGAGAGATGTGTGGGAACATTCTTCTCGGTGCCAGCAAATACGCACTCAATCGTAATTCCCATTTTACCTCCCGAATGAATGAGTGAACAATCCGCGCAGAGTACAGTGTAAATACAATCCATAAGAAGCTGCAAAGGGTCGATGATTCGTTACTTACAATTCGGGAGTTGCAAGCGAGCAGATCCAGTAACACCACAGTCTGAAAAACTCGTACTTTCCATAGACAACTCTATATGTTGTGATGAAGGAAACATAATGTCCAACGTAATTATGAAAGCCGTATGATTTTGATACTAAAACATTTTACGTTTCTTGCTCCGTGCAGCAGCAACAAAGAGAAAATCATTCTGATTGTTCCAGTTAAGATTGTTAGCAACCAATAGCTTTTGGGTTTGGTCGCAATCTCTGAAATGGAACCATACCAAATCTAAACTAGGAAGCAATGTTTTGTATTGGGTAGGTTATGCAAGTTTACCTTCTGTGAATATTTTATGCAACAGGATGGGTTCAGCTTGGAAGGTGACCAAGACGATTCCATTCAAGACGAACAGAATGCCTACAATCTGAAATGAAAGTTTTAAATGAGTAAATACGATAAGTTTAATACCGATGGATGGCTTTTGTCCCTCTGGATTATTTTCAATCCGAGGTTTGGAAAGACTATTGAACTTCAATTGATACAACATCAATTAGCTTAAGAATACTAGTTTTAATTTAGACTCCGAGCAAGTCAGACTTACCAAGTTCACAATCGCCACGAATTTTGTTTGAGTTCGTAAGGGAAGCCTGTTGCATAACGGAGGAGGAACCATTTTCAGTCCTAAAGGTAAATAGAAAGAAAAAGTGTCTGGTTGTGTACACACTCAGAGCTACGATATTAAACTGAAGAAAACTTTTGACTGACTGTTGATGGTAAATGAAAGCTTGGCGTTTCTTAAAAAGGATTCATCTAGAGATGTGAAGGAAGGTGCACAAACCCGGGAATTTATCGATCCAGGAGCAAAAGTTACCTCGATCTATTTTTGATTTTATTCTACCTGTCATCGGATATTTAATCTAGTCCAATCAAGGAATACACCTGACAACAAAATCACTTTCACTTTCATCCCTTCTCTCACATCACTCTGTTAAAAAAAAACCACCAACCCAGTTAGATCAATTATTTCTCAACGGTATTCATTCAGTTTATAAAGCCTTTTCCGTTCCTTCAATCAAAAGTTTAGTTGAAGAATGTCAAGGAGCACACGTTTCAGGCTTACTTATTTTATCAAGAAGCACATCTGCATGCAATCATAGTAAAAAGACTTAGTAAAAATAAATAGACGCTTGGTGTTTCCCAAGGAGTCTTTTAGAGATGGGCAGGAAGAAGCCACAAACCCGGGAATCTATCGATCCACGAGACAAAGGTTACCTCGATCTGTTTTTGATTTTATTTCTTCCTTTCAACGGATGTTAAATATAATCCAATGAAGAAATACACCTGACAACAAAATCACTTTCATTCCTTCCCTCACCTAACTCGGCTAAAAAATATGACACACCAACATGCCTACTTATTAATTCCTGAACACGTCCCCACACAATAATTTAACGCCTACGGATCTCCCATATTGTACACACATGTCCCTTCAGGTTGCATCAGGTAGAAGATGAGGGTCATGACGGGATCATGTGAGCGGGGTGAATGGCGACCCTTGAAACCCAAGGCAGTGTGCTAAACAATATAAGCATTCTTTTTCTCCACGATTTTTTAGTGATAAGCAGAGTCCCTTTGAGGGTTGTATGAGGAACTCTAAATAAAAGCCACACCTATTGCCTCCTTACAAATATGTGATGCGTAAAGTGCTGTAAGGAAGTAGGTGGGAATGACACTGAGATTTCTGACCAAACATCTGCATATTTGAATCGCCATTTCGTAACCATGTTCAACATAAAATTAGTCGCACAAGAATCGAAGAATTTTACTTACTGAATTCTATGAAATATAAAATCTTCTCTACCTCATGTAAATGAGGTTACCTGCATTCAAAGACCAGCTGTATGAGTGATAAATGAGGTAG
This sequence comes from Isotomurus maculatus, assembly GCA_034696585.1. Classification (NCBI taxonomy): domain Eukaryota; kingdom Metazoa; phylum Arthropoda; class Collembola; order Entomobryomorpha; family Isotomidae; genus Isotomurus; species Isotomurus maculatus. The sequence continues at coordinate 5,079 of JAQGAC010001893.1, forward strand.
CAATTGCTCTCTATAGGATGATTTTCACACACTGAATCTCATATGAAACAATGATTATTGCTTTCTCATCTTATTTTTAGTAAGACGCAGATTAGTTAAAGGTTATATTGTTTGTGACCTGTGATATTTGCCAAACCCCGTTTCGTTTCCACATTTTTTGCCAAATTTAGTTTATAGGTACGGTTTTGTATTTATTCATAAGTTCGGGCCTGGAAAAAATGCGGTGCCACGGTGCCGGCGGCTTCCGGCAAAATGAGGGAAATTTTCCGGTCCCAAAAAATTTTTAGGCGGGAAGCTCTTGGCGCCAAAAATATTTAGGCGGGAAGCTCTTGGCGCCGAAAAAATTAAGGCGGGAAGCTCTTGGCGCCGAAAAAATTAAGGCGGGAAGCTCTTGGCGCCACAAAATATTAAAAAAATTTTGGTGCGAACTTGTTCGCGCCGAAAATTTTTAGCGGGAATTTTTTGGCGGGAACATTTTCCGGCTTTTTGGGAATTTCCGGTTTCCGGCAGATTTTGACTTTTTCCAGGCCCGCATAAGTTTATTACCGACCTTTTACAATTAAGACAACTTGAATTTCTCAAATACATCGGATAAGTTATAACCTTTGAATTTAGTAAATCAAATTCCCAGGTTCCAATTATAATGATGTTTTGATGGATTAAATTCGATGTGCTATAAAATTAACGGTAAATGTGTTTTTACAAATTTACGTATAGACTTACTTAGTATTGTATTAGGAGTGTTTTTTTTATTACACTCATTGGAATATGGACATTAAGCTTTTATTCTTGAGTGTCGTGATCAATACTTAATTACTTATTAAATGGCCATACACAATGTGTAATTTTTTTTTTCATTGAAAAGCTTTACACAAGACACGACATTCAAAAGAATTAAATTCATTAGTTTGTTGTCTAATAAGAACTCCAGACAAGACTTAGAACGGTCTGGTTTTAGCAAGTCTTAAATATTTTAGAATGTCTAACGTTTTTAATATAACTGATCTGACAAAAATTCATCCAAAGAAGTTTTAACACACAAACAAGAATCTCATGCAATATTTTCTGCTGTTGTTGAAGTCAGATACAACACAGCCACGAACGGAAGATTACACTGCCGTATTGGGCCTAACAATTAATTCTCGTTCCAATTGGACTTCTCGAACAAACGACTCAATTATCCACGCACAGTATGTCATAAGCACTATTCCCAAAAAGTTGGCTATAATTGAAGATGGGTTCTTGGAGATTTCCATAATAGAGCTTAATATGCCAACAAGCATCATCATCAGAAACATGCGAGTTTTCCACACACATCTCTGTAAGATGTTAATAATATAATTGAAGTCTCAGACGAATATCTAATAAAATTAATTATTTTGATTTTAATATTTGTACCGTAATTGCTCCTTGCAACAGCAACAAGGAGAAAAGCATTCCAATGGAGCCAGCAAAAATTGCGGCATACCCGAGACATTTGGAGGTGATTGCGGTCTCTGAAATAGAACAGCGTATATATTAAGACATGACACTTACTTTTATGGTGGAAGATAGGGAAAATCTTACGTCCATGCGATTTCTTGTCCAATAGGATTTGTTTCCCCTCTAATCTGGTCAAGATTATTCCACTCACAATGACAAGAAAAAATACAACCTGAAAGTTTAGTTGGAATGAATTAATGCCAATATTCATGCTTAACCAAAGGAAAACAACGGTTATAAGCAGACAGTGTTGTCTTACTAATTGCTTACTACTAGGATCATAGACTTAATTCAATCTATCAATTGGGTACTTATAAAACAAGAAGATTTGCCATTCAAATGAGTTATACTTACCAGGTAAATTAGGGCCACAGCTATTGTTGCGTTTCTCAGAGAAATTTTGCGGAATAACGGATGAGGTGCCATTTTTGACTTCAAGAAACGGACTGAAAGACGTTATAATTAGTCTTATCTGCTAGAGGTGAGAATGTAAAGTGATGAGATGACAGACGAGTAGCTGTCTGCATTGAAATAGACGCTTTGGAGTTTCTGAGGAAGGAGCCTTTGGGAGATGTGTGGGAAGACGCTAATCCGGGTAAATATCGATCCGTGTTACATTCTTATTCTATACCTGGATCTTTTGTAGACATCATCTCTACTTGTCAAAGCATATTAGGTGAAATACAAATAAAGAATACACCAGACAACAAGATCCCTTTGATTCATACTTCTGACTCCACTGGTTTCAACAGAAAATGCAACGCAACAACCAGTTCTAATAAACTAAGCCTTCTTTTCTTCAACAGATTCTGCAACAACGTTATTGAAGGCAACCAAATCCTTGAATTTGACGTATATTAGTTTAAGTTTCAATCTTCGTAGCCTTTAAATTTTGCGTACAACAAGTTCACCTGCATATTCGAAAGAGTATTATAGCTCATACAGATTTATTGTTTGTACCTATTCCAAAACCCCACATACTTTGCACTAACATAACAGTTACTTATATTTTGTCGCGTGCTTTCGTTTCAGCTTTGAATTCTGCTTCTTTGCTCCTCTAACTTCAATAATTTTTATATTTTAAGACACGATAATTCACGTGCTACAAAACGATTGGTAAATTAGGAATGTTCGTTTTGGTTCCACCTTCGCTCATTGGAGTTATTTTATTGCGCGACAGATGGGAAGCTACATTGCAGAGGTGAACCTAGGAATTGATTGCTGCTGTAATTGGACTTCCCAACAAAGGATTCTAGAACCCACAGAGAAAATATCAAAAGCTCTGTTCCCATAGGGCTTGGACCAATCGTCGATGGGTTATTTGTCATTCCTACAATGCATTCTATTACACAAAAAACTGCATGATCAAAATCGTTCCAAATTTACCAACAATAATTGTAGAAATGAGAGTGATGAGATGAAATGTGTGTGACTAGCTGCACTGGTACAGTCACGTTGAGGTTATGAGGAAGGTTTCCTCTTTGAGCGGTGTGGGAAGTTGCCCCAAACCCGGGTATTTATCGATCCAGAAGACACAACTACCAAGATCTTATTAGGACTTCATTTGTACCTTTCGTAGGATTTCAAATCTAATTCTGTGAAGAAATACACCCGAGAAGAAAAGTAATAAAGTGTTTATTCGTACTTTAATACCACTCACTCAGATTGACAAAGATGTAACAATCTACCTTTTTGAACCAACTGAATCCAAAGCTCCTGTGGACTGATTTAATGTTTACAATTAATTTATAGAATAACACAGGTCAGATTTTGCAACCGCTCTGCATCAAATTGTACAAGCCTGAAGTGTGAGCAGGCAAACTGGTCTAAATTTGGTACAAATTACAAATTGTCGTCTTATATTTTCAAAATTATTTTTTCATCTTGGTATAACTTGGTCATCGAATTATTCGGGATTACTTTAATTAACATAAATGAAAGCTGACGTGAATAAATGATATCTTATGATTGCTAATAATGTAGAATTGTTTCCTTTCTGTAATATCAGGCCCAAATGCCTTGGTTTGTGAAGCTGATGTCACAAAAGCGGATTCACACCTACATAATTTCACAATCTGTGTCTTCAGGAGGTAGATTTAAACACTGATTCTTTAATATCCTTAACTACTGATCATTAATTTCTTGTTGCAAATCCAAATTACTTAACCATTTTCAAGGTTGACAATTGACGGCAACTTGAAATCGACTTTCTGGAGATTCCTAGGTTAGGTACAAATGAATTATTATTAAGTGTAACTGGTAGTCACAAACATGTCATAAACTTTTTGAGTGAACAAAAATGTGTATTTACTCTGAATTGTAACTACATCCATCAGTCATCGTAATCGAGAGTTTTGACAAATATTTTATAAGTAGACATAAGTGATCGTATAATGAATTTCAAATACAATAATTTCCAGGTCGTAGGTTATTGGACATTCATAGTAAAATACACACAGTGATACAATGGTAACAAGCTTGAATGCAAATAATTTAATTTATTTTGAGAATAGGAATGTTTGTCTCGATTGTGCTCGCTAGAGTTTTTAACTCGGCTTTGTGTTTGCATTAAAAGAAAAGTAATAATCACAATTCGATTAACTCATACAGATACATGGTCCCTGGGCACTAACGCAACAATACTTTCAATTGTGTTTACGAGTAATTTTAGACAGCATTGATCGGATTACATTAGTTTGTAATAGGAAATTCAGATAGGAGCAAAATAATCTCTGATTTTTAACGTAATGAACTGCTTACTATTCTACACACAAAAATCCAATTACGCCAGTTTTAAATTTAATTAAATGAGTGATCATCTCAATTCGAAGTTCTATAAAAGAATCCTTGAAATGAGTAAGTAATGACAAACTTGTCAGAGCCTACTTCTTTGAAGGAGAGGACAAGGAATTTGGGTGGACAAGAAATCCATGAGTTGATCCAATTTTACTTCCCGAATCAATGAGTGAACAATCCACACAGATTACACTGCAAATACTGTCCATAAAACCCGCACAGAGCAAACTGACTTTACTATCAATGAGACATCGGAAACGGTTGATGAGGCGTTTCTTGAAACTAGTGCAATGCAATTATATGTATCCAGCAACACAACAGTCGGAGAAACCCGTAATTTCCATAAGCTGCTGTGTAAATTGTGAGGAATGAAATATGTAAATAGCAACGAAATGAAGAGTAACTTATGATTTAAATAACAATTATATGTACAGTTCTTGCTCCTTGCAGCAGCAACAAAGAGAAGATAATTCTCATTGCACCATCTGTAATTGTATTCGGCCTAATTGTAATTGTAATTGGGGTTTGACGCAAGCACTAAAATTAAACTACACCAAAATTAGTTTAGGACACAATCTTTCGTATTGGAAGAGTGATGAAAGTTTACTTTCAGTTGTTTAATCCAAAACGAAAGGTTCATCTTGCAAAGTAACCATGATGATTCCACTCAAGAGGAAAGGAATGCCCACACACTGAAAGGAGATTTGTTAACGTGACTTTGACGTGTACACCTCACAAGGAAGTATTTGTTTAAGGTATGCGCCCTTTGGGATTATAATACCAAAATTGGAGCGATACGAAAACTTTAATTAATAATTCATCAATTATCTAAACAAGAATAATGTTGTCTTGAAAATCATAAGGATCTTATGAAGTTTACGATCGCCACAAATTTTGATCGAGTTTGTACAGGAATCCTGTAGCAAAGCGGATGAGGACCCGTTTTCAACCTCAGAGGTGAAAAGAAATAAGTCATCTTTAATTATGAACGTACTCAAAGGTGAGTGATTAAAGTGTTGAGATGAATTAAGTCTTACAGTCTAAAAGTAAATAGATGATTGGTGTTTCTGAGGAAGGATTCTGCTGGAGATGTGTGCAAATGTGGCACAAACCCGGGAATCTATCGATCCACGAGACACAAGTTACCTCGATCTATTTTTGATTTTATTTCTACCCTTCGACGGATGCAAACTATAATCCAATGAAGGAATACGCCTGACAACAAAGCAACTAACATTTTCTCCTTGCATTCTCATCGCTCGGTTAAAAAAGACGACACACCAACACAGATCACTTATTGATCTTTAAACATGTCCACAAACAATAATTCAACGCCGTTGGATCTCCCAGGTTGTACATATATCACTTTATCTGTGAGAAGCTGAGTGCCAAGAACGGGTCTTATGCAGGTATAAGCCTTCATTGGCTCCCCGAACTGTAGACAATTAGCAGAGTCACTTTGAGGGTTGTATGAGGAACTCACTTGACACTTTGATTTCTAACCATACAACTTCATACTTCAATCGCATTTTCATCACCTTCATTAATATTTTAGTCTCACAAGAATCGAAGAATCTAATCGACTGAAGTCCATGAAATAATAAATCTTATCTTCCTAACGTGATTGACGTTATCTATAATCAAAGATCAACTGCATGAGTGAAATATAATTAATAAGGAAGCCGCGCGGATGCGTTTTGAAGAGTTTGTCGGATGCTTTTTAATCAAAATCTGGGTGCGTTAAGATGCAAAAAGAAATTTCTGGGTGCGGTAAGATGCGCAAAACGAATTAACAAATTTTTTTGTAATTACATTGCTAGCCTTTATCACACATATTTGATGCATTAAAGCAACAGAGGTGACCAATTACTCTGTGTCCAAATTACTAATTACCAAATACATTACCCGACAGAGTTCAAATTAAATTACCAATTACAATTATTCTCAGAAAATAGTCATCAATTACAATTCCAAATGACTTTTATATTTCTTTTTTTTCTCAAATTACAATTACCAATTACTTAATTTAATTACATCATAAATTACCAATTGAAGTTTTTCTGAAAATTAATTGTACGTATCTGTTTGCAACCGGTTAAATTAATGTATCACCGGGATCAGATATTTTAGGCGTATTTTACTATTCATTTAACATATTTACACAAAATGATTCTTTAATATTTGGGACTAGTATTCATTTACCTTCAACAATGTCAGTTGCTCAAAATTTTTATCACTAAGGCTTCTACGTTTAGGGTTCAAAATCATTTTGGAGTAACTGAAGAGTCTTTCAACTGGTCCAGAAGAAGGAAGCGCGGTATTAAACTTGCAGAATACACGCTTCACTGTGCTGTATTTTTCTAGCATAAGGAAATCAAAATTGTTGTCCCCTAAATACTCTAGACATTCTTGGCGTATCGAAAGTTCTAAAGCTTCTACTGACTGAGCCTCTTGAAAATTGCACCCGTTGTTACCTTCAAAAAGTAAAAATGAGTCATTGGATTCTCTACTGGTGTATTTAAATCAACACATTGCTTTGAAGATTTTCCTAATTTGATGGTGGCATCAATAAATAATTCCTTTAGTTCTTCCATTTTAGCCTGAGGCACCCATCTAAGCTTCATTTAAGGATGAGATATCGCAGCAATAACTGCATCATTATGTTCCGCAGACATGTCCAAATATGACCCAAATCTCTTACGCA
>JAQGAC010001894.1:0-12053 GCA_034696585.1 Isotomurus maculatus
AAAGTAAAGGAATTGGAAGTAAGGAATTGAAAGTAAAGGAATCGGAAGTCAAGAGGAATTGGAAGTAAGGTGGAATTGAAAGTCAGGGAATTGAAAGTCATGGAACTCAAAGTAAAATACGAAATATCGCAGGAACTGCGTGGACTTGAAATATTGGCATACGCAATATTGTGCATAATGCCATTTCTTACATAACAAGTGTATGCGGTGTAAAATATTAGCTTCAACAATTAAGCATATTATCATAGTTATTCATTCAACAGGTCAAGATTACAATCAGTAAATTAAACTAGCACTGACTAGCTACATGCAATGAGATACTCCTTTCAAAATTCGAAAATTGTTGCATTATTTCTTTTTTTACAGCGTGCTTAAGTTTACCCTTTAACCTAAAATTGCACAATTTTGGTATCGCATCGTACCCGAATTAAACTGCTTGTAATTACAAATTACAATTAATCAGTCGATCGTCTAAGTTTGTTTCAGAAAGTTTCGACGAAATTTTTAGAAAAATGATGCAACAATTATCGACTTCAGTGTAATTTTTTAATTCGGTAATTGTATGCTGATTAATTTACAGATTGTGATGTACTATATCTTTTCACTTAATTCCTATGACAATATGCGTAGTGCTTAAGCTTGACAATGAATGGTAATGAACGTCATATTACATATGCCAATACTTGAGTACACGTGCTCGTGCGATATTTCATGTTTTACTTTGAATTCCATGACTTTGAATTCCCTGACTTTGAATTCCACCTTACTTCCAATTCCTCTTGACTTCCGATTCCTTTACTTTCAATTCCTTACTTCCAATTCCTTTACTTTCAATTCCTTTACTTTCCGTTCCGTAACTCCAACAACACCATTCGAATTGGAAGAAATATTACTTATTCAACCTTTCACATTTTTAACAAAAGACCGTCGTTCATGGGTACCTCGGTCAGTCGGTAAATAATCCACTTCTGTGTCTGGATTTTCTAGGGAGAAACTATTATTGGTTAAACAGTGAGTTTCAACCTTCATGTTATTCCCTAAGCAACAAATATAGGAATTGCAATGGCCAAACCCTTGATCCTCACACTCTCTCCTCTCTTTTTACGCTATTTTGTATGCTAGTTGGGTTGCCGTTATTCTTTTAAAAGACGAATTCTAGACAATACTGCCTAAGGTGACTTCATTGAATAAATACAGTCGAAGTTCCGAATACTGCGCACTCAATCGCTTTTCTTTCCTAACGGATTAGAACGTTGCTTTATTAAAGCGTACAAACTTTACGCCCTTTTTGTTTAGTGTGGTTCCCCGTTTAAGTAGAACTTCCCACAGAGACTCTTGCCTTCTGAATAAAAAGGGTAAACCAAGAAGGTTGCGTCGTCTTTTTGAACTGTAACTGCGAACAAGAAACTCCTGACTCTTCTCAAAACAGTGTTTATTTCAACTTTACAGCAGAAACACAAATCCATTTGGGTCCTGCTAGCATGGCGTTCCGTTTTGCGATGATTGCAATAGTTGCAGTTGTATTTTTGAACTTTGGTGAGTTAGTCAAAAATAATCCATGTACTATAATTGCCTACTAGCCACTAAAACGTTGACTAAAGGAAAATGTTGATTTAATCATCAATATTTTTCAACTGCAGTCAAACAGGCGGATTCACAGGAGCGTTGCGGGATCTTCTTTCCATGTCCTCCCGGGAAAGTCTGCCAGGGAAAGCCCTTGCACCGTCATTGCGTGTCTCCTGGTGGAGACGAAGGCGACGATTGTTCACCAGAACAACCTTGTAAACCAGGACTTGATTGTTTTTTGGGGCTATGTGTGAGTAATCAGAATAATCAGATGCTAGCTTCTGCTATAAAATACATGTTGGTAATCTCGTGTTTTTGTTTAATACTAAAAATCTAATTTTATAAATATAGTTCAAACCCGCATCCAGATCCTTTCTCGTATGAAAGTGTAGATGACTTCCTTATGTCTACGGATTGGTGTTCCTCGTGACTTCCAAATTTATATTTGATCTTCCATTAATACGGTCTAAGTTTACGTTTCCTAAACTGATTTTCCCTTACGTTTCTTGATTTCCTATTACGTTCAATGTACTTTTCTGGAAACCTTCCTGTTGGAGTCTCCTTTAGTCCAATACAGATGCTGTTTTTCTGCGTTTTAATTAGCGACAATAAAAACCAATCTGCCTGGTCAGCATCAGCTTATGTACTCGTTCAGATCTTATTCAAAGGGCACCATTCGCTTCCCATCACATTCCATCCAAATTTACCCAACCAAGACGGTAAAAAAAATTGAACGCATTTCATTTCATACTGGTAATATCCAGTCGGTTTCCTTGGACCTGCGCTTCTGGACCAACTTAGTTCTCATAACAATACAAGCGCCATCTAAGCCAGAGGAATCCATCACAGATCAAATATTATAATTTTAATACAAATTCCGTGAAATCAGTAGGAGTGATTTTGATAATCCTTACTTTTAACTACGTAGAGAGCGAACTAGAAGATAACTTACATAGTAATAATACTAGGAAAATAATTTATACTTTACTATTGATCACATGAGTTAGCTTACGCTCGTTAGTTAACCTGGTTTGTTTGTTGGTGTTTTTAAAGAATGAAGGCCTTGGTGTAAGATAAACGCAGATCATACAATGAACTCTACGTAGTGAGTAGTAAAGTATTTATCAAAAACTCAGTAAACAACTACTTTTTCTCTATTCGCAAGGGGCAACAAAAATGTAGAACTGAAACGTTTTAAGCCACGGCTTTGTGGTTGAGTGGATTTATTCCAAGGCTCACGCTATAACTTCAATATGCTCCGCTACCTTTCTATGTGGTCAACTCCCAATCTCCCAATTGGGGCAATCTCAAGCTAAAATAAAACTAAACCAAAAATGTACATAGGTAAAACCTAATATCACCTTCTCATGAGTCTGGTGGTGCTGGACGACTAGGCCAAGTCAATTAGACACACTTATCTCAGGCACGTGACAGCCATATTGAAATAATGGACGAAGCCCAAAATACCTGCGTGTTAATTTGAGAGTGACTGTAAAGGGTTTTGAGACCTGAGTGGCAGCCTGTAATTGGATCTCCTCAAAATATACATAACCAATTTACAATGTAACCAAAAAAACCTGTATTAGGTATTATTAGGCTTCGCAATGAAATTGGACAATGATATATAAAAATGGGCTTAACGCATAGGTATTCAAAATTTAATATCCACGTAGATCTACTCGAAGTCCACTTTCACCGTTGTTGGTAATTTTATATCTGAAAAGTATTTGCATATTAAGCTGGAGTCAATGTAGGAGGCATTATTACTAGTTATATAAATTACGTAAAAGTTCCACTATTGTCAGATCATACAATCCTCAAGCTTCGGCTTTGAATCAGGAACTTTGGAATAAGGCATTATAGACGATTAAAGTCATTCCAATAAAAATACAATTTATTAACCATTCGAAGCAATATTTACAAGTATAACGAATACGTGCATGAATATTTCAATTTTAATTAAGTTGGTTGTTATCTATAAAGCAATAAACTATCTACGGTATAGTCTACGATGAAAAGGAAAAGAGCACCTTCAGTAGACTTTTTGGCTATAAAAAATGGTCCGAATTGTGTCCCTAATGTTTGCTCAGACCTTAGCCTTTTATTCAAATACTGGTCTCTCAATAGCATACTACAGCGCCTCAAAAACTGCAATGAAAGTTCCTGAACATCAGACGCAGCTGGGAAAACCAGAAACATGACTAATGTTATAAAAAGCGAATAGGATGGTAACACAAGAAAAAACGGCATCGGAATAAATCCATGTAACCTTACAGAACCGTGATTGGTTAAAACTATGAAAAATATACCGAGTAGTAAAAGAATTGGAAACAGCGTGTAGTAGGCTTTGTTACAAATAAGCAACAGTAATCTTAATTGCCTATGTTGTTTTGTGGAAATATTGAGTGTAGCGGGGGAAAGTGAAACTGGTTTATTCAGACTCGAACCCCAAATTTGGTTAAATTTCTTTAAGTTGGGGAAATTCAACATATTGAATATTTTTATGTGCCCATCCACACATCTGTTCAGGTGGATTAGAACATTGTGCACGAAGTGTAACTGAAAAATTATTATTATCAGAACAGTGACTACTGTGACGAGGGAAAAATAAGCCGGTACAAACACAGAAGCCATTCTTGCAGCAAAGACAGCTGTCCCCAAATTTGATATCTTGTAATAATACAGCACCTTGACAATCCTGAAAGCAGGATCCAAGTTAAAGTATGTGAAAAGACCTGCTGTGACAATGTTTACAGGGTGCACTGCTGAAGACATCGCACGAATTATAACCTCAACTTGTCGAGTGTTAGGATGATTTCCAGCTCTTTCAATGAAACCTACGCGTGCATTTTAGATGACTTTAGTTAATTAATCGGTTTGTTTGTTGATGTTGTCCTTATGATCTTCTTACCGAAATTTGGCTCGAACTTGGACACGGTGTTAAATAGAATTAGGAAGTAACCATCGTTAAATAAAAGTGCGTGAGAGATAACAACAAAAATTCCTAGTGAAGATAAAGTGATAAGCAGAACGATGGTGCTAACGGCTAGCATCGTTTCATCTTCTACGGCATACATATCGTTTATGAGTGGTACGTAGATTGCAAAGCAAAGTGGAGAGCAAATGACGAGGTAAATACAAATCCATATTCGATAGTGTTTCTTCCAATTCAAAGATCTCGTCTTCCCGTCGAAGGCAAGGACATTGGGTGGAAACATTTTCAGAACCTTCGTAATACACGTCCACATTTTAACGGTCACCATGATCGTCAAATTTGGTTTAGCTGATTCAACAGTACATTTAAGAACCCTTAACATCAAATAATTTACACCGAAATTGATGTCTTACCAACTCAGCGTGGAAATTTCCTGGTCTTTTGTTGTCTTCTGGCTAACTGGTGCAACTAATGCAACCCGGTTTACTCGATTCTAACTTTATTGTGGTACAGCCGAATAGAAATCAAACTTCTTCGCTTAATTAAAATCCTGCATTTTTCAATTAAAAGTCGAGTTGCAAAAAGCAAACAGGATTTATCCTCTAAATGAATCAAAGACCAGCAAGGCTTAATAATTCAGAGCATCGACATTATTGGGTCTTTTTGTGGTAACCCTAAAACAGTTTGGACGAAGCCAACGAGAGACGGACTTTCATAATCAAAAGATAAATTAGATTTTGCTTTTTGCCAATATTTTTTATGATTAAGAGTCTACTTTCCAGCGATCTTTTATTTTTTTGCAAAATTAATCAAAGAATCCAGCTCCCATTGGGTTCTTTTATAATGGAAGGAAAGCTATGTTTGCTTAAAATCTGCCAGTTACAGGTGCATTAATTAGTTTTGTGTGACTGTACGGCATTACCATGAGCGTAATTGCGTTGTTAGACAATAAACTGTCTGCTGCCTACTCTATGCAGTAATACTGAAAGTATCATATAACCAAGAGAATATTTTTCCTTTAAAGGTGGATAAATAACATGTCGTGGAAAGGATTGGAAATGCGAGAGCTTATTATGTGATTAATATCATATTGATCAGGACTATCAAATTTGAATTCTGTAAGACTATGGTTCTCATTGGAGCAACTTCAACGAAAAGGATTAATATAACGTGTTCGTCCAACAGAAAAACAACAAAACACATTTACAAACGCGATAACTTCATACGGGGGGAAGGGTTATTGTTAAAGGAATCCTAAAATAGTCAGGAGGAATTTCTAGTTCGTTATATAAGAGCCTGCAATCCTGCTACATTTAACACGAATATACCATTGTAATTTATTGTTTACGTACACGTTGTAATTGAAAATGGACTAGATTTAAGATTTTACAACTTTGACCTTAATTTTTGACCTTATGTGACCTCACAGAGAAAAGTAAAAGAGGAAAAAGTTTATTGTTTTTGTATGTTTTAAAACTTCCGACAAAAATTTTGGGGGGTAAAGAGGGAACCCCAAAAAGTGGGACTTAGCCGATTTTTTTCGGACTCCGACGCCCTGGCAGTTGTAACGTTGGAACAATACCAACAGTAGATTGTTATGACCTGTTACAATACCAATTACTGTCTTGATTGAGTACCTTCCAAGTCCGAAAAGATATTTCCTGGCAGCTCTTGAAGGGGTTCTCATGAACAGTTTCGATTGTCGACAATTTGTTGCCTTGTTCCATTGTTTACTGTGTTTAGCAAAACCCCAGCACTTTACTGCTGAGCGCATTACTTCATAATTCACTGCAATAGCAGGAGTTGGACCACAAAAGCTAAGGGAGCAAGCCTCCTTAGCAAGTTTGTCAGCATATTCATTTCCATCAAAATCTGAGTGTGAGGGAATCCAATGAACAGTGACATTGTTGTTAGGCGCCAGTTCATTTATTGCTGCAAAACAGTCGTTTAGGAGTTGTGTTCTTTTCCAGTTTGTAGTCAAAGACTGAATTGTGCTGAGACTATCAACAAAGAAGTGAATATTGTTGTCTTGTGTTCATTCTGACAGACATTGAGCCGCCTTCATCAAAGCGTATGCCTCCGCCTGGAAAACCGAAATATGTTCGCCAAGCGGAAGCACACAATCTTTGTCATAGTTTTTTATCCAAAAAGCTGCTCCTGCGGTGTTATTCATTTTTGACCCGTCAGTGAAGCATAGAATACTAGAATCCGCCATATACGGAAAACCAATTTCTGTCCATTCTTCTCTGCTCCGTATGTTTACCTTAAAAATATTTCCTGTGCATCAAAAACCTTCTTGAAATCACAAGGAAAACTCAGTTCTTGAATTTCATTGAAAATTTTGTTGAACACGCTAATGTGCGTTTGTTTCCTTGTATGTCCAATATTGTTCCAGTTCAGCCATTTTTTATTTTGTTTAAGTCGCTGCATGGCCAGTACAGCTATTTCTTGTATATGTATTTCGATTGGTCTAATATTCAATAAAACTTCCAAACTGTCGGTAGTAGTAGATCCCATTGCCCCTTTTATAGAACGTAGTGCACAGCTTTGTGTTCGTTTTAGTTTGCAAACTTGTGTAGTTGAAAAAGTAGAAGGTATCCAGACCAGGCAACCGTATGTAAGTGCAGGTCTTATTATGGCAGTATATATCCAATTCATTGTTTTTTTTGGTTTCAGTCCCCAGTTAGGCCCAATAGCTCTTTTACATTGGGCAAGGCACATCATTGCTTTGGCACACTTCATTTTACAATGATCTGTCCAGGTTAGCTTTTTGTCAATTATGACACCTAAGTATTTAATGCTATTTTGGTATTCTAATGGTTTACCATTTAAGTATATTTTTTTGTTTTTATATTTCGGAGTTATATTGTAAGGAGATTGCAAGTTTATTTCAGTCCTTCACTAGACTTGGGGAGACAATCCTTTTTCTGTTCAGTGTTCTGTTGGTCATATAAGTTGATTGTTGGTTGACTCCTCCCCTCTCCTCTCTTCGAGTTCCTCCAGGAACCTCGTGTCTCTTAGTCGCACAACGAGGTACTTAAGGGCAGCTACCCACTTTGCCCCACCCCTAACACACCGAGCAACTTCTCCTCGCTAACTTCACTCAGGTTAGTTCTTCCTTCGACCGCAGCGTCTTCTTCAGCGACCTCTCAGTCATCACCGCAACCCTTAGCGTATCCCTTCCCATCCGAACTCCCAAAGTCTCCCGACTTTCTTCACTCTTTGGGTGTTACACAAATTGGGAGGAGGTCGTCGTTGGAGCAGGGCCCACAGAGCGGCGTGCTTGCAGACAGGGTTGGTCAAAAACTGACGCAATAAACCAATACAGATAAGTCAAGGGTATATGTGTTTTGCGTACTCCCAACAGTACTCAAGCTTACCAAGTGAAGTATGAAATATGGATAATGTCTCCCGAAATCGAATAATACCTCTGCAAGTTGTGTTTATTTTAAATCTATTATCATTTGACATATAATGAGTACATTTATAAGTAGTTAGTAGGAGGAGACGTGATATTTACCGGGCGTATCGAAAAGATTTCTGCCAACTAATGAAGCTTTTTTGTCAGATTTGACAATGGATCACCGGAACGATAAAAATAAAGCAATTAAGTATTTAAAAGGGTTTGGTCGACGAATGCAAACCTTGTGCACCTTTAAAAAAATACCTTCAAGAATTATGATATCTCTGAGGGAATTGGTGAATCGTAACGAGGCTTCCAGAATGGGACAGAATGGAGGGGTGAGGTAAGCACCCCGTATCCAGATATCCTTGTAGATCGACTTCAGGAATTTAAGTAAGGAAAAAATTGAGTTATGACAGAATCTAATGATGGGAAAATCCCGTTAATTACGATTAAATTCATTAATAACATATATACGGAGGTGTTTATTAGTTTAGGCGAAGTCTTAAATCCTGTGATAAATTTTTCAAACAAAAAGGCTTACAATCGGTTTAGTATCTGCGTTTTTCCATTGTAAGAATTTGTTTGTAGTTTGCAACACAATAATCAATTGGGCATGGAATAGTCAATGTGAAAAACGGAAATAGGAACGAAATGTATGAATAAAGTATATTAGAGAGACCTTTTATCGATTTTAGGTAGTGAACGTCTATATTGACGATAAAAGGAGAAAGTAAGCAAGGGAAAGCCAAAGGATATTTATGTATACTTATACAATACAGATTTAAAAATTGTAGCCTGTGGCAGTACAAAAGACATAACAGTCGTGCAACAGTTTAAAAGACTTGGCGTCAACCTTTGCCACAAATTTGTTAAGTACTCGATTGTTAAGAACAAAATTGAAAACATATACAATGAGGCAAGTATGTAAATCAATGTTTGAATTTTCCCACTTAATTGAAATGGAGTGACATTTTCTGCACCCTGTTTGTAAATGGGGCTTCGTTTTGTGTAGTTAAGTCTTTCGTAAAATTTGTAAGACTCAAAATACTCAACAGTATTAAAATATATTCCGCTAGACAATAAAAGCTGCATGTCTTGGACTTCATGAAACTTCAAAGTTTTTCATAAAGTCATCTAAGTAAAAAAACCGGCGCTGCTGAAATATTTGTTCCGAAACATGAAAACGAATTCGTTGATATTGTTGCTTTAAATATTCTGCTTCGAGCAATACTTCATTATGGCTATCTGCAAACACAGTCCTCCCACACTTGACAATCTCCTGTTCAATAAAATAGAGAAATTTTGTGGGATTGCATCTGGCAATGTCCGTAATTTGAACCCCTTTTTATTAAGCCTAATGCACTCGGAGGCAAATTACTGTGACTTGGATTCAATAGGTTGAATAGTGCCTGCTCCAAGATAATTATGCTTTGCGGAGCATCCTGTTTGTTTTGTTTGCTATAACTGAATGCTTTCTCCAAGTCGTTACGGATTTGTCCGTCAACTATTGTATTTACGCAGCCCGCTTTCCAGTAGAAAGCAATCGGTCTTATCAGAGACATAAACGAGGAAATCGTGTTCCCGTTTCCTGGGGGGTTGCAGGTACCATCTGGATCGGTAAAAGAGGAAACCAAATATGAAGAATGGACGCGGAAATTCTTTTATTAAATCGAATGAAGGTTGCACATTAAAACTTACAGATTAAGAGAGAGGGCCAATTATAATCAATTGAATTACGGCGGGTCTTCGAATTACTGGGGGGTAGAGTTGTTGGCGGAGGAAAAAGAAACGGGAGAAATAAGTAAAGGGGCACACGACAGAAAAAGCAAGAGCAGGAGGGGGAAGGGGGGAGGAAAAGAAATGAAAATTTTTAGAGGAGAAAGATCTCATCGAGCTCGCGGCCTGCTGGAAGGGAAAAAAATCGAAAACGATTGAGCTCCACGTGGACGAAGGCTCCTCCTCCGCCATGGAGCCTCCGTCCGTCCGCTCCACGAGGAAGTGGAGCAGAACGGTCGTCTGTGGGTGGGAGGAGTTTCCCCTGCGGAGATGTTTCAGCGACTGCAGCTGCACTCTCCACGGATCCTTCCACAAGGTAATCGTCTCCGTGGCCTCCACTTCGTTTCCCAAGTGGAGGAGGCTGCACGTCGCTGTTAACTCCAACGTCCCTTCCTCCCCCTCCTTGTCCGGCCGCGCCCCCAACTCCCCCACCACGTCGAATTCGAACTCTCCACCCGCAAACCCCACCGCCACTTCTCTCTCCGCCATGGGATCCGCAACATCGGCCACAGTTCCTTCGGTCCATACCAATACAGTTCGATTGTGACGTAGCAGCTGCCTTCCAGTGGAAGTCCCTCCGCCGACGTCAACTTGACGCGCCCCTTCACCCGCGGTTGCGCAAAGGAAACGTCGCGCAGCCCTTCCAGCCTCGCCGACTCCGACTGCGGAGGGTGGGAATCTTCTTTGTCTTATCGTTTGGAGAGGGGGAGGGTGGGCGTGGTCGCCATGGAGGAGTCACTGGAGGTCACATTCGAGGTCACACGCATTCTGACGTTTGAGAAGTCGTCAAAGGCGAATTTTCCCCTCACAATTCCGCTGCGTGGGACTTTCACCCACGGCAGCCAATCGTCGTTCCCATTTTTGGTTACAACGAGCTGGGCGAATTTCGGCGTTTTGTCGATTTTCTTGTCGACCACCACAGCAGATAGTTGACTGTTTCACCATGGGCGTACGCAGATTTGTCAGCCTGCACAAACACTTTGACGTCCGAAGTCACTTTGTGTATCTTCGTGTGGGTGTGTCATTTAAACTCCGGATGTCCCGTCGGATGTGCCGTGACGACCAAATAGGCCGTCCTCCACTGGAGGTCACTGACCTTTAGCCTCACCCTTCGACGTTCATTGACCTCCAGAGTGACCTTCTCTCTCGCGAGGACCTCCTCCTTCCCCACTACCCTCCAGGGCCACTCCCCCTTGTCCTCGTCCCCAGCATTGCGGAGGGAGACGTCGAAGGTCACGTGCGGATGGAGGGACTTCTCCAGGGTCAACACCACTGCCAACTCCTCCCCGTCCCTCACTTCCCTCAGGGCCGTAGCTGTGAACAGGAACCCCCTCCTGCAGAGCTCCTCGTCCTCCTCCCCCGGACACGCCCCCCCACTTCTCACCAATCCGCACCTCCTTCGTCTCATTCTTGTTGTGAAACAGAGCGACCGTCTCCTCCTCCTCCTTTGCCACTCCCCCAGCCACTCCCACAACCACCAAAACCCCCAGCAGCTTCCACATCGTCCCTCGTTTTTTGCGGAAATGAACAGCAGCTGCCTCCACACTCTCCATCCCAACCATCGCAACTGAATGAAGACTCGCTGCTGAAGAATTGTCCTCTCCTGAGGAACTTGAACTCTTCAGAGGAGATTCGCAGTAACACTCCCGTTGGCTCTTCTGCGTAGCCGAGTGACGTCAGAGACACAAACCGGATTCACCTCAAAGCAGCCTCATCGCACACTCAGCACTCCCCTCCACTCATCGTGTCTCTTCTATTCCAAATCACACAATCCAATCTCTTCCATTTGTTTAAACCTAGTGAATTTGATCTCACAAGTTGGAAGCACACAAAACAGACCACCCGGTTGTTATTTGAAAATATTAAGCCACATTAATTCAGTGCCTCATTGAGATTTAATATTATTCCAATCGTGAAGTGGAAACATTTGCTTCCGGCAAGGAATACTTTGATATTGCATTGTTTGCATTCAAAACTTTATTCAAACGATATGGTCACAAAGTGCGATGAGAATGTTACGATGATGTTTCCAGGAAGGGGAAGGACATTGGTGTGAAGTTGGCCCTAGGGCTGGGAAATTTTCTAGGGCTGGCCCTAGGGCCAGCCAGCACTGGGCACGGACAATTACACATTACCCTTAATATACTATCTAGAGCCCAGTAATACTCCAAAACAGGGCCAAGACTTGAAAAAATCCCAAATATTTGAAAAGTCTAGATTACAAAGAACCAAGCAACAAAATGATTGAAACGACGAAATGAAATGATGATGACGGAAGCAAGAAACGCTTAAGATAATGTGGTCAATCTTTTTTAATACATAAACTACTTTCTGTTATGAGGTCATTTTACTGAGGCGGGATTTAAAGTG
>JAQGAC010001895.1:0-12052 GCA_034696585.1 Isotomurus maculatus
CCTCTATTATACTGACGCTGTGCTGCGTTGCTCAAGGACTTTTAAACTTTATGAAAGTTCCGGATGTTAGTTGCAACAATGAATGTCCTTCATCTACTAAAAGATTCAGTCCAACAAAACTCACTGCTGCTGACCACATCCGCCCAGAATTCATAATGCACTTTGGAGGAATATGGAATAATTGGGTCAATGTGTAAAGTGTAAAGATGCATGAAAAGTGATTGTGTGTGTGTCCTGTTCTTTCCAGGTACTTTCCACGTCTGGACCGTGGAGCATTCTGTTCTTCTGTATGGTCGTCTTCCTCGGATCCTACTACCTTCTTAATTTGATGTTGGCTGTTGTTGCAATGAGTTACGAGGCTGAAGCTCAAAACACTGATCAGGTTGGCCTTCTTTCTTTCCTTCAAACTTAATTAGAGACTGGGTCTCTTAAATGCGTGTGTGGCGTAGCATAGCGCGTTCCTCTCACATGTATTTCTGGAGAGGAAGTGAAATGCAAGAAGGCTTAATTAAAAGTTTTCCAAGGTTCTCGACTTCCAGACAGTTGAGGAGGTTGTGTGTTGTTGTGTAGCATTATTTTCTGTGCTTGCTTTCTCCAGATAAAGATGAATATGTGTTATGCCATGTGGAAAAGTTCATTGAAGTGAAAGCGAGAGAGAAAGCACATGTTTTTTCCAGTCTCAAGAGTTTCGTTGAAACTGTTGAAAGCTCAACACTTTTGTGCTTCCTCTCTCGGAATGAATTCATTAGGTTGGTTGCTGTTTCGATCGGAAATGAAAGCAACGATGAGTGAAACTGATTCAAATGTTTGTTTGTTGCAGGGGCCGTTAACAAAACACCAAAAGCTTTCACTGGTTCGAACGCACTCGACGTTTAGTTTCGAAGATCTGACGAAGTTGAACATAAAAGAGATGACATACTACCGGAAGCGGACGCCGTCTGAGCGGGAGCTCATAGCGAAGAAGTTGAGGAACGCTTCCTTAGGCAAACGTAAGCCCCGTCGAGCGATTCGACGGAAACAAGCGAACGTTAATAAGACAGAGTTGACAGTGAGTGAGTTGGGTACGGGGACGGTGGGGTCTCCGAATGTGAAAAGTGCTGCGGGTAGTATTTGTGAAGGGTCTATTTGTGGCGGGATTAGTGTGATTCCGGGGGGAGATGATGATGAGAATGTGATTTCATCCCTTCCTCCAGAGACTTGTTCTCCGCCTGCTTCTTCTGGCGACAATCCGAGTTGCAATCAGCCACCTGCATCCTCATCTTCACCCCGTCCATCGTCTTCGAAGAAAACTCACAAGAAGCGGAGCAAAGACTCCATCGAGGGTCGACGGAAAGACAAAAGTAGTTCGGGTAGTGGTAGTGGTAGTAGTGGGAGCAAAGTTAAGAAACTCAAAGTTAGTAAAAGTGGGGTCACTACGAGTGTGGGGGGTGGGGGCAATGGGGGGGCTGCTGGGTCAAGTACCTCCAACAAGCCTATTGTGGGGGGCAAGCGTGTCAGCGGCAGAGTTAAAACTGTCAGTGAGAAAAACCGTAATCGCTTTATTTTAGAAACAAATGAGGAACAGCATGGATCGCTGGGAGATACGATTTTCAATCTGCTGGGACTTCGAATGTCCTTTGGTGGTGAGGACGATAAATTACCTGATATCTTTGATGATGAGCCTATGCAACCTATTGGAAGCAATTTGTCCCCTCTTACTTCTCGTCACGGTACCTTTCCCTGCTTTGCATGGCTTTACTTTCTGCTTTCTAAGTACTCTTTAGTTCTGTTGTGAATCTTAACCCATGTTGACTTTTGTGGAATATTAGACAGAGGAAGGGGAGGAGAACAGTTTAATATTCGACAGTCCATAGGATCTGTCGCGTCCCTTACCTCCGAGTCCATGGACCTTGAATCTCTAGAAGACGTTAAAGAACGTAAGACGCCTTTTTGCTGTGCTTATTGATTGTAGAAGGTCGTGACCTGAATGGTATTTTATTGTTGCAGGTGCCAATAAGAAAGACATTCTGAAACGGTACTTCCGAAGGTGGTCTCTCATCCTCAAGACGAGACTTCGGCCTCTAGTCAATCACTGTCTGTTTGAAGCTTTCATCACTATTTGCATTATTTTCAACACCATTTTACTTGCGTTGGAACATCATGGTCAGACGGAGCAGATGAAGATGTACTTGGAATACGGCAATAATGTAAGCGAGCTTAGGAATCCACATTATTACCATATTGCTGCATTTTATTGCAAGAGCGTTGTGTAGGACAGAATGTTCTTTTTGTGCAACAGATCTTCATGGCAGTCTTTACCGCAGAATGCATAATAAAGCTTATGGCTTTGCAACGAGAATATTTCCAAGCTGGATGGAACATCTTTGACATTTTTATCGTGGGGATTAGTTATATGGACTTTATCATCGAAACCTTCCTCAATTTGAGTGTGATTCGTGGTATGAGATTGGTGAGTGCAGTACAAGTCTAAAAGCATAAGAATATGAAGATTGGGATCTTGCTCCTTACGTACACTCTGTTTATTTGAATCGCACAGTTAAGAGTGTTCAAATTAGCCCAAAGTTGGATAACAATGAAAGTATTGCTCAACATTATCTTCTCCACTTTTGGAGCTTTGGGTAATCTTACTCTGGTTTTGCTCATTGTCATCTACATCTTTGCTGTAATGGGAATGCAAGTTGTTGGGGCGGCTTACAAACCCGATGTCTGGCTAGATGAGGAGTTTCCAAGGTATGGAGCCAAATTACGAGGATGTCGGTCGGTGGTGGTTCAATTTATTGGAAACGAAATAAAATTGATATGTTATTTGATGCGTTTTAGATGGAACTTTAAAAACTTCTGGTTTTCATTCATGATGGTTTTTCGAGTGCTCTGTGGTGAATGGATTGAACCGTTGTGGGACTGTTTGAAAGCTCACGAAAATGGCGGTGGTTCGACGGTAAAGTACCTATGAATATATTTAAGTATATCTCCTGATTGAAGAAACACTTAAACTTTCGATAGTTTAGTCTACATGAAAGAGAAAGCTAGCTAAATTTAGGAAGAGAAATGGTAGGAGGAGATTCTCAAACCCGAATCCTCTTATGCGTTATATATACTTGTTCATTCAATATGCTAAAGCTCAACCACACGACACGCACGCAAGAGATATCTTTCATCCCTATTAGAAGTTTGTGTTTCGATACGCTAAAAGGTTATGTGAGGTAGCGTGCAGTCATTGTATGTTTAGATGTGGTTCGTCACAAGAACTAAATTGCATTATAGTGCGTTTCCAGGCCGTATTAGTCGACCATGAAATTCTAACATAAAAGAAACTAATACTGTCTCTAGCGTGTACAATCCAGTATGGAAAGGAAAGCACAGGATGCTGGAAGAATAATTGATTCGAGACATTGTGAAATTCCCTGAGGATGTTAAGATTGGAATTAGGTTTATTCGTGGACATGGGCTTGTCCAATGATGAGACGCTTCTAGAATGAGGAAAGTTTGTTCCTCTGATTAGTACTACTGTCTTGTGTGTCATCAGAAGTGCCATTTCCACTACTTTAGATTACCTTGTAAGAACACAACTTATTACCTGCTTCGGAGGAAGTATGGGAAATGTCAATCAGTCTACTCACTCAGTCAGTCACAGTTTCACTCATTTATTTAGTTTATCAGTCGCATCTTCTCGCCTGTTAAACACGCAAGGACCAATTTAAAGATTCATAGGAATGCAACAAGGATCTACTCAAGTTTAAAATTATTTTTATAAACTCTTTTCTTAGGTTCTGTGCTTCCTCATCTTCCTTCCTATTCTCATAGTTGGCAACTTCATCGTTCTCAATCTCTTCTTGGCTTTGCTGCTGAACAGTTTCAACACTGAAGAATTAAAGGCTCAACGTGATGTAAGATTAGAGGTAATTATGACGAGACCAGTGTTTGTCAATGTTCTATTTCGATTCTGCAGAAAGAAATGGAGGCTACAGGAAAAACAGACAATTTGAAAACAATAGTAGGGATGTTGTTGAAGAAAGATAAGCAGAATACACAGCAAGACGATCCTCTTCTGGCTCAGTTCAAATCTCCGGATGAAGGTGTACTACCGCCGATAATTCCCCAAGTTGCAGTGACTGCGGCTCCAGACAGTCCTGAGTCGGATCGTTCGAAAACTCCATCTCCTTACACGCCCTCCGGGTCACCAGTGAGTGACTTTCATGTTGATATGATTAGTGGAAGTGAAGAGCACAAGGATATTTAATTATACTCGGTTATTCCTTTACTCCCAACGCAGCCTTCCAGTGAATATCCCATTAGAAATCAACCGAAAGGTGGTCACGCAGATATTCGAGCAGGACGCGTACGATTTAAAAACCTGGCGAGGAAAGTAATTCTTAAGAATAGGAAAGAAATAGCAGAGAAAGCAATTGCGAGAGCGGAAGCTAAACTAAAAGACAAAAATCACTCGGGGTACTTGTTGAAAAGTCCTGGAAGAGGTAGTCGAAGGGGAAGCATGTTCGGATTGAATAATGAGGTAATTAAAGAATCTACTGAGACTGGAAGGAACTTTACTCATGAGTCTCGCTCCTCACAGCAAACTCCCACGACATCGGAAGGAGACAATTTGGTAACAGCCGGGGCTTGCTTTCCCAAATTCTGTTGGGAGAGTAATTTCTTTCTTTGCAGGTACAAATGAACTCTAATGCTAAAAATCTTATTCAATTTCGTAATTGTTGGTGGAAAGTTTTTAACAAGATGAACGTTTCTTTGGTTGATTAAGATTTCTTAGAAATACCGAGTGGCCGGTCTGGAACGGTATAAGATCAGGTGCTATGTCAATCGTTGGTCATCCTTCATTCGAGTGGTTCATATTGGCTTTAATATTCGCTTCAAGTATTACTCTCGCATTTGAAGACAAATATTTAGACCAAAACGAAAGCTTGAAGAATATTCTGTTCTGGCTCAATAACTTCTTCACTGCTGTGTTCTTCATTGAGATGATTCTCAAATGGTTTGCCATGGGGTTGTGGAACTATTTCACTAATGCGTGGACAATCTTAGATGCTGGAATAGTAACGGTGAGTGTATAGATATAAAAGGAAGAAGAGATTTACTATGGAACTCTAATGGGCATTAATTACTTTTGTATTCTTTCCTTTATAGATAAGTCTGGTCACCCTGTATTTCGATCTTCAGGAATTAATCGGAACTGGGGCAGGTCAAGGCGGCAATACGAAGAACTTGGCAGCTTTAAAAGCCTTGCGAACTTTTCGAGCTTTTAGACCGCTTCGAGCGATTTCTAGATGGCAAGGAATGAAGGTAAATTGACTACAGACTGTAACTGTAACTGAGTATTTCAGTGTGGAAGTACATACAGAAGACGTGCATCTTATGGAGTTTGTTTTCTACAGATCGTGGTGAATGCTTTGATGTACGCTATTCCATCTATCTTTAACGTCCTCCTGGTCTGCCTTTTATTTTGGCTAGTCTTCTCTATAATGGGAGTTCAGTTTTTCAAAGGAAAGTTCTACAAATGTGTAGACGAAGATGGGAAAATCTTGGATGCATCTGTATGTTAAGTATCCTTGAAGAAATTTCTCGTCTTTCGGAGATAATGCTAAATTATTAGTGTAATGGTTTTAGATCGTCCCTGATCGTACTGTATGCTGCTTGAAGAAAGATTCACATGGGTACTCGTGGATTAATACAAACCCCAATTTCGACAACGTATTGGAAGGATACCTTTCCTTGTTTCAAATAGTAAGATGCAAATTCTAATGTAATGAATTATGCATGAGTTTTGCATTTGGAAATAATCGGTGTGAATTTACTTTGCACGCTACTTATTTAGGCTACATTTGAAGGTTGGATGGAACTGATGCGCTCTGCCGTTGACTCAACGGATGTAGACAAACAACCTATAAGAGACAACGGAGTGTATTACTACGTGTTCTTTGTGATATTCATTGTCTTTGGGTCGTTCTTCACACTCAATCTTTTTATTGGAGTCATTATTGACAACTTCAACATGTTGAAGAAAAAGGTACGGTGGATGGAGATGATTGATAAGATGATAAGAACAGAAAGGAGTCTGATGAATATTTTAATATGATTACTCAATCTTCTTCTTCTTTAGTACGAAGGGAATTTGTTGGAAGTTCTGCTAACACCAAGTCAAAGACATTACTACACGGCTATGAAGAAACTTGGGAGAAAGAAGCCAAGGAAAGTGATCAAAAGACCGAATAACAACTTCCTGTCTCCTTTCTACGATATAGCGATGTCTCGCAAGTATGAATTTAGTCTTTATCGTGTGGAAACGGTTACTTGGAATGACTCATATTGTATTATTATTGTTTGTAGGTTTGAAATTGCCATTTTCGTGATGATATTCGTGAACATGGTGGTGATGGCATTTGAGCATTACGGCCAAAGACAAATATTCGTCCATCTTCTTGCAGGATTCAATTCTTTCTTCACTACAATTTATGCACTTGGTAATTACTCTCGGTGACTTGAGTATCCCATTTGGGAAAATGAACACGGAGAACTTGTGAATTAAATATAAGTTTTCTTCCATTTTACAGAAGCAATAGTCAAGATCATTGGACTACGACATTACTACTTCACCGTTCCATGGAATGTATTCGATTTCGTGTTAGTTCTAGCTTCTATCGTAGATCTTCTTGTTGGTGATTTGACTGTCGAATTTCCCATTCCACCAACTATGCTCCGTATAGTCCGTGTCTTCCGTATTGGCCGGGTTCTAAGACTTGTCAAGGTTTGTACAGCAGTCAACATTGTCAAGTAGATTCTTTTTAATTTTGTGTCCTCTGCTAAACCTGTGAATGGGGTTTTTGTAGGCTGCAAAAGGCATTAGGAAACTTCTGTTCGCCTTGGTAGTGTCGCTACCGGCTTTGTTCAACATCGGGGCTTTACTTGCACTTATAACATTCATTTATGCAATATTGGGGATGACGATGTTCAAAGATGTTCCGCACAATGATGCAATCGATGGCGTGTTCAACTTCGAAACGTGGTTGAACAGCGCCCTAATGTTATTCAGGTTGGTGACGCAATCAATTATCGAGATTATGGGTGCTCAAGTGCTCATCCTAGTATTCCTAGTGGACTTGATGATTGATTGAATGTTCCTTTAGACTGATGACGGCTGCAGGTTGGAATGAAGTGTTGGATGCGCTCACCGTGGGGGAAACGGATTGCGGGGAGTATAGAAGAATAAAGTGTGGTCGTCCAGGGGAAGACGAGTGTCCCAATCGAGGCCTGGCCATAGCATATATAGTTTCGTACATCATAATTAGTTACTTAATTGTGATAAACATGTACATAGCCATAATCTTAGAGAACTTCGTCGAAGCCAACAGAGAAGAGGAAGTTGGTATAGTGGAAGACGATCTAGAAATGTTTTACGTCCGGTGGTCACGGTACACATTCTTATCTAACACGACTTGATTCCGATTAAAATATCAGTAGAGATCTAACGGTTTGTTGTGCTTTGTCCATCAGGTACGACCCACAAGCTACCCAGTTCATTAATTTTGATCAATTGTCAGACTTCTTAGCAAGTTTAGACCCTCCGCTTACCTTGCCAAAGCCGAATATCGTAGCTATCGTGGCTTTCAATCTGCCCATCGCCAGAGGAAATAAAATTCATTGCTTGGATATTCTTCACGCTCTCGTGAAACATGTTTTGGGCCAAATAGACGACAGCGAGGAGTTCAGAAAGGTACATCCCAGTCGCTTCGTATTACATTTAAAGTCTCCCAGTCATTCTACACACCTCGTAAAACTTTCTTCCTTCTTTCAGCTTCAAGACCAAATGGAAAGGAAGTTTCAAAAGCAATTTCCCACTCGCAAGCTCCTTGACATTGTTTCCTCCACAAGAATGTGGAAGATTCAACAAAATGCAGCTATAATTATTCAGGTAAATCTCTCACAAAATAACGACAAGGAAGAACAATCTCTTAAAATGCATTTTTTCTTTGTACAGCGAGCGTGGAGACGTTACCGTCTTAGGAAACATCCTCCTCCAGAGAAACAGAAGTCCACACAGACCATTAGGTCTGCTAATGTTATGTCTGGAGAAAAAGGAGGCATAGGCAAGTGTCTCAATCTCTAAATCAAAAATGATGAAAGTTTCTGAGAATTCTAAACATGAAATTGTATGTCTAATTTTTTAGGAAACATGATGAATCGGGTTGGTAACTTGCTTCACATAGGTCACGACTCCAAAGACAAGTCTAAACGTCGTGATTCAGTATCCGTCTCGTCCTCACAAGCTGTCCATCGAGGTTCTGTAAGTCGGTGAAATAAAAAAATGTAACTGAGCTGTCGTGTCCCTCTGGCTGTCTTCTCTTGGCTTTCTCCCAGCACCGCTCTCTCCTCGATCAATCTTGGAAGCAACATCGCACACACACACACATACAAGAATTTCACACACCACCACCTGCTTGAATCTTTCTCCGTAGACTCTCTAGACTATAACTGTGCTTTTGTCTGAGCTACCAATATGCTTGTGTGTACTTATGTTTGTGTTGGGGTGTTATTTGATTGGGTGATTATGTACAGGTAAGGGGAAGGAGGAAGGATCGAGCTAGTGAAAGTAGCATCTCATCATCCAGTCCATTAGCGAGAGTTGATACGAATAGCGCCATAGTGGGGAGAGATGCGGAATGCGACGACGGTGGTAGAGAAAGTAGTTGTAGTAATGTACCTGCGTTACCTCCAATTAACTTGAATAGACGACCCTCACCTGCAACCCCTTCCAGACTTAGTGGAGGCTCTTTCGAAATAGCTGTGAATTTCGGTAATCAATTGTCTGTTCTCAGAAGTCCAAATGTTCCGAATGTGTTGGCAACTACGACTAACGGCCCATCATCTCCACTACCTTCTTGTGCTACTACACCGTCCTCAGCTGCGGAAGAGTCCGCTAGTGTAATGGTTCAGATTCATGAGTTCCAATGATTCCTACCGTTGTGATTAGGAATCATCCCTTCAATTTAGCTAATGTTATCCTAGCTTAGACACTACACTGATATATAGATACTCTTACGTTCAAGAGATATTATTTTACTTGTAGTTGTTGCATCTTCGAGGGGAAATCAGCAGCGAAGATCTTTATCTTGCGTAATTTGTAATATTATTACATTGAACAGGGTCTTTAGCAAAAAGTAATATTAGAATATGTTTGGTTAGAAAAGCTGTAAAAACAAAATTCTATTGTCTTACTCTGATACAAAAACTGTTTCAGGAACAGTGTCACACGATGATGTTCTGAAGGTGGAGAAAAGATTATCTATGAAAATATTGACACGTAGTCAAATAGTTTTTGCCAAAATTACAAATGTTAAGATGATAATGAATTATATAATTTTAAAATTACCAGTTAAAGGTTTAAATAAGGACACACACTTATAGTCCATGTAACACGAATGGCAATCGAAGTAATAGTAGCCTTGATGAGTTGAACTACACGTGTAATAGAAATGTACACTTGTACAACGTGTAATTCGAG
Organism: Isotomurus maculatus; assembly: GCA_034696585.1. Lineage (NCBI taxonomy): Eukaryota > Metazoa > Arthropoda > Collembola > Entomobryomorpha > Isotomidae > Isotomurus > Isotomurus maculatus. Next base: position 9,515 of record JAQGAC010001895.1, read on the forward strand.
TTCTTCTAAAGCGTCTAGTTTATTTGTCTCTCGAGTATCTCGTCGTTGCATCGCGCAGTCTACTGTAAATAACAATAATACATTACGTACACATTGTGGAAGGTTTCTTCCATTTCGATCTCAATTATTATGCAGACTTTTCTTTATTACTATGTAGAAATATTGTCTGAATAATGGACTCATTTATATAAAAAACTCTTACTCAAGTCTCGAATGTATCACACGTAAACGGAGGAAATTAGTTCTAGTTCTTAGACACAAATATGTAAATCAGGGGATCACTCTGCGCTTTTGATATTCCAGAACATTTGTGGGACTCCACGTAATGACGTGTTTATCACTTGAAGTGATATTGACTATACACATTGTGTGGAGGTTGATGCAGAATTGGTCTCATAGAAAAAGTGTTTTAAAAGATAATAGGAGAGTTTCAATCAATTACTTAAAACCTATCTTTATAACTTCTCCGAAATTTCTTTGTATTCAGTCATATCATCAACTTACATAAAGTGTTACCTGATGTTAAAAACCTTATTTGAGGAATCAACCCTATTGAAGGCATCTACTGTAGCAGGTCTCGAAGACTCATCTATTTAGCCTTTTGCCGACTAAAATGCTCCTTGTGGATATTGAAAGCGATCAATATTCTGAAATCGTCACACGACTTATTTCTGAAGACGCGACTGCCGTCTGACTAACTACCTTGATGAAGATTAATTCTCCCGAAATCTCACCTACCTGTTGTCACCTATGATGATGAATATCTCGTGTGTATTAGATTGAAAGCATGAACTCGTTGCGGGTCATGCGAATGTAGACTAATTCACTCAAACGGCAAACCCATTCTGCCTTTGAAAATACATATAGGCCTAATTAATTTACCTCAATAGACAGAAAGAGACAAGTGACTTTTGAATAATTGACCTTACCTTTTGTAATATTTATCGTTGGTATTCATCAATCTCTCCTCACCGTTTATTATGAGTAGAGGATCTAATAATAATTGTAGATTGTAGTTTAGTGGTTAATAATGTTTCATCGTCATTAAATCATCTGATCTCTGTGTATCTCTTCTAGTCACCGTTTGTACCGTTTGTATTCTAGAAGTAGCAAGCTACTAATAGTTAAACATAGTTTAAATATTACTAGAACTTTTTGAAGAGAAAAGTTGTATACAAATTCAATATCTGCTGGCTAGAAATTTACATGTGATAATCTACTAAATACTAAGGTTTGTACTATCGTTAATATGAGATTAGTTGTTAATTAATAATTATAGTGTATAGTACTCGTAGATTTTGTTTAATATCTCTGGAGTGTTATATACTTAAAGTGTGGTGAGGTTTAAGAGAATACTTACAAAGTTCATGCATTCAGGAAGTTTCAATAGTAGAATTCCTAAATAAGTTGCGTTGAAGTGCTGTCCGTAATTTACAAACCAATGGAACAATAAGGTTGGGAATATTGATAAGGAACTCTTGCAATATTAATTATGTTAATACTTTCGAATCAAAAGCTACTTGTGGTACCGGATTTTAAGCTTATAAAGAATTTAATCTGCCAGTTTAGTGATGCATAGATAGGAATTGTATCCGCGCACACTCACCATCGCAAAAACTTATATGGGTAGACTTGCTAACTTTTATTTCGTCGGACTATTTTAAACTTTGCTTAATATCACGAACTCACATTTTTATCAACGCACACTAAAATGTTGTAGATTTGCAAACTCAATATTTCGTTTGTGTTTTCTCCTGCAGTTTGAGACTTGTATTCAGTTTTTTAGTGGTGTTGTGTCCAGTCATAACTATGTTTGCGTGCTTCGTTCTATTGTCAACTAAAAATCTTGGTTTATTTTTTTGTATCACGCTGCAGTGATAAACTGCTAACGAAGGAGCGATAGCTTGAGTATAACTAAACTGCAGTTCACACGAACCTCTACACAGAAGCTTACCTCTATACCTTTCTCCCTTGCTATTATATTGTCTCTCAGCAAACAGTAATTTACTCGACTACCAGCAGGATTTTAAATTTTGAATGTTGAGAATAAAACAGTACGAAATTACTAAAATTCAAGTTTACGAATGAACAAATAATCGTGTTGAAGTGGATTTTGAATTCATGTGTACACACATCTTGCTGTCCAAAAATATATAATAATGGTTTATTTATGTTGGTGATTGTAAAATGAAAATAAAGTCTTCCTTCAATATGTCAAACTACGGTTTTTCACATTTTAAATTTTTTATTTAAAACTCACAACTCATCAAAATTCTGTAATATGTAAAAAATCGCTACGATTTAATTCTACAATTAATCAAGTTGTCCTTTTAATTTATATGACACAAAACAATAATATAATAATGTTTCATCATAATTTAAGTCTTCAATAAAAAATGTGTATTTGTTCCCGGAGCTAAATGAAAATCCCAAATTAGCAACCTCCTAATCAATCAACGGTCAACTTATAAGTATTCGTTTTAACAATAAGATGTAGCTTACTCTCTACTTTCTACACAACGTGTCATGGATAATATT
>JAQGAC010001896.1:0-12052 GCA_034696585.1 Isotomurus maculatus
ACAACTCTACTGAGATTCCAAAAACCTTTTTGACAAATCCAAATGATCACAACTCTACTGATATTCCGAAAACCTTTGTGCCAAATCCAAATGATCACAACTCTACTGAGATTCCAAAAACCTTTTTGACAAATCCAAATGATCACAACTCTACTGATATTCCGAAAACCTTTTTGACAAATCCAAATGATCACAACTCTACTGATATTCCGAAAACCTTTGTGCCAAATCCAAGTGATCACAACTCTACTGGGATACAGGAATCTTTTTCATCAAATCCTAATGATCACAACTCTACTAAGAATACGGAGTCTTCTGCCATAAGATCGTCAAAGACAGACGAATGGGAATATGATTTGGATGATTTCTACTCCGGTGAAGATCATGAAGGTATGCCTGAATATCCATATTCTCATATAAGTAGGAACAAGTATTAACCTTTGTTCTCTTTCCAAAGACAATTTAATAAAATTTGGAAGTATAATTTTAGGATGGCCTTTTACAGAAACAGAAAACACAATTCGTGGAGAAAAGCCCGGGTTCACGCTAACTGATGACGAGGAGCGATCAATCTTGAACTCTGGAATTCCAGTAGACTACTCTTTTAATGAAACGCTCGCTGTAGGAGACGACCCAAATAAACAAATAAGTGCTCCCGGATGCCCAGCGTATGTTCATATTTTTGTAATTAACCTAATTTGTGGCTTCATTCCTGCAGTATCACATAAGTCTTCAATTTGCTTTATTTGTTGTCACCGATTTCAGATCTGGAGAAAAAGATGACATCGAAACATATCTTTATGGCAACCGCAGCATTTGGATTCACCATGGAAGTCCTCCACGATGCTATTTATTGGGGTCACAAGGACCCTGCCGCAACGGAATGAGTCTAGGACTGCAGAAAAATTCCTACGTTGGGAAGTGCAAATGCATATGCTTTGTGGAATTTACGACAACCCAATATCTTGAAACAAACAAGGAGATTGATTGGTCAAAACTGGATCCGTTTATGGACGAAAAGCAAAGCTTCTGTTTTGACTACTTCGTAGGACACTTCGCATTATACCAAGACGAGTGCCACATGCTTTTAAGCCAGGGTCCGTGCAAGAACAACGAAGCATTTGTCTTGAACAACATAACAAATAAGCCTTCCTGTGCAGTAAGGGAATGTCCAGAAGCAGAAAAAGATGAAACTCGCAGCTTGAAATATGGCTACGCTATAAAGCAAAACGGAAAATGCTCGAATCTCCTCGATGAGTGTGTGAATTATACATCTCCAGTAGTAAATACAAATGAAGGATTAAATTCGACGTATTATGTAGGAACAAAGGTTGACAATCCTATGCCCAGTTGTGTTACTGAAGAGGAGGGTGTAGAGTTTGACGCTCGATATCAAAGCTACGAAAATGGTTTAGAGCCATCTGATTGTGCAAAAATAAATCAACATTACAGCAAGATTCTCCAAAGGTGCTTCCCATACAATCTTAGAGAAAGAAGAAGCGGCCCAGTTGGGTGATTCTTGGGAAATGATGAATGAAAAACGGATTATTTGGTTTTTTAAGGTATCCTTATTATTTTGAATATTAGCTCAAAACCATGTGTACAAGGATTGATTGATTAAATATTCACTGTGAGGTTTATCAGATTGTCCTTATTTCCCCTAAGGAAATTTAACTGCATTACTCACAGCTTCCACGAGTCCCACGTTCAAGAAGAAAGTTAACCCACATCGAGCCAAAGGATACACAATCCTACCTATGATGTGGTTCTTGGACGAAGGAGAATAGTTTTGGCTTAGTTATGTCATTAATTACCGAGTCCACATTCAGCAACGTAAATCAGAGATGAAGTGAAGTCAAAAAAAGGTTTTTTCACTCAAAAAGGTTTAAACATTTCTCCGTTGGCTGATTAAAACTGAACTATAAAATTATGAAAGATAATTTGAAGAAGATTTTTGTTTGAAGGCAACTAAAAAGTATTAGCCCTATTAAGGAGTGCTTCTTTATGACAGGTTATTAATATACAAAGATGCATATTTTCGTCATCACAACGGCCCCTCTAGGCTTGTGGCTCATGACTTCGGATGGTTAATCACTAGGTCAACACACACTAGCCTATGGAAACTAAGCTTTAATTCGACGCACTGGTTTCACACGGTTTCTCTTGAGTCCGATCTGATTTTTTGGTAACACAGGAAGAATCGATTCGTGGGCAGAATCCTCTGAACTAAACTTCCTCACGAATAAACAATTTATTATTTGCTTAACATATACGAATGTTTTCTTGGCCCATTCACTCCTTTGTGGATCAATATGCCTCCCAGCTTTGATTACAGAGAGACAGGCTGTAGATTTATTGGAAATCATTAACTGAATTACTAATAATTAGCTGATTGAATAATCTTTTGGAAGAAGTCTGTTTATTAACCTGTAATTCTGGACAGTAGAATTATGTTGAAAAGTAGGGGCGACGATTCCTTAGGGTGTCATTAAGCTGCTTCTCTTCCTCTGGCTTTGATGTTGTCTCACAGTCTGCTGGAGAAATATTCTCCAGTTCTCACCGTCCTTTCCCTTCTGAGGGGAATTCCTCTACCCATAAAATCACATTTGGTTCTGTTCGTCGTGTTCTCCAGTTCTTTTGCATTTTGATTCTCAACTGGACTCACTTAGTCTTCCACACAGCCACATTCCTCCTCAATTTGCACTCGACCTCCAGTTTCCAGAAGGAAATTCACCTCGTCTGGTTCTTCGGGACTCTCCAGAAAGCAATTCACCAGTTGAACTTTCTTCTTCAGGCTGAGGATCTCATCTGCTTCTTCAATCTCTTTGTCTCCGACTCGAAGAAAGTCTCAGGTGGCCTGGAGATTCCAGTGGCTAGGATTGCTTGATAAGACTAACTTAACCTTCCAGAGGAACTCCGGAGGAATTGCGGCTCCAGGGATGAAGTGAGGGGACAGGAGCGTTTCCTGGAACTCATTCTCTTCGCATTCACTAGAGCTGCGGTCGTTGGAGCTCCTTTCTTTGCGGTTATTTTTTTCGTAGATCCACTTCAGTCGCATTTCCTCTTTGGATCCCTTCCAGCTCAGTTCCAATCGAAGGGGTTAATTTTCCTGCTGTGCGGAGTGCTGGAGGCAGCGTTGGGATTTTACATGTGGACGTCCTTCACCTTCGCCGTCTTCCTGGAATTCTCGTTCTTCTTCAAGTCTCGAACGGAACTGCGCATCTACAGGTGGGAGGTTGCCTGGAGAAAATTTGTTTGGAATGCTTTGTGGAATAATGTATTTATGCGTTTTTGATTCCCAGGAAGGAACTGGAAAGAAACTGTGGAACTTGGCGGTGGGTCCTGGAGTACAGGAAGTTCCAAGTGTTCCAATACCGTTTCAACGAATCTGTAGGAAGCGTGGCACTTCCGTTGACGCACGTGGTGGTTTTGTGGTGCGGTCTTGTTGGAAACTACGGATTCCTGGGATTCTTTCACTGGAGACACTCCGGATTTCATGAACTCCCATTGGCTCTTCTCACTCCGTTCATCGCGTGCGTTGCCAGCCTCTTCGAGGTGGTTGTGTATCCGTGGATGGCTTCCATTCACTCGCTCTCCTCATCTTGTGTCTCCAGTCGCTCCAGGAATCTCCAGAAAGGCCCACGAGTGTTTCCTGAAAAGGTGTGCGGGGCTTATTCCCGATCTTTTGTTCCACTAAGAGTGAAACTGGGTCCTTTCAAGGTCGTCCTGAAGTCGACAATCCTCCGAGTATTCAGCTTCACTCTTATCTCCACCGCACGACTTGCCATCCTCTTTCCTCACTCGTGACTACTCAATTTCCTTATCAATAAATTGGGATTTGAATTATTTGTGTGTGAATTTGGAAGCGGGTTTGTGGACGGATTTATTTACAGTAAATTAATTGAAGTTTGATGTGTTATTAAATTTACTTTGACAAAGATGGAATGAAGGTGAGTCGTCGTCGAGAATATTCAAGTCCCAATGGTTTTGTTCCAGGGCTGTAAATGAGATGAACAAGCCATTACGACTTTTTATGTTACTCCAAATTAAGGTGATCAATGCCAAACGCAAACAACTTGAGCAATCGATTTTATTGGGAAAACTTCAGTTAATTACCTGAAAGAGCCTTTTGATCACTCTAAACGCCTCAAATTAGGCATTCTCTAGTCATGAGCCTTATAATCGTTTTGAAGGGCGTTCCCTTCTTATGGAACTGTTCCAGGTCTCTTAAGCGTAAGTTGTTCCACCTGCATTTTTACAATGAGATGGGAAGTAACTTCCAGGAAGGTTCATGTCTTCCAGCAGAAGCAAATGGGGATGGGGAGTTCCCTGGGGCCTACAGGCGTCAGTTTCCGTGTGGGATTTTTTTGATGTTTTAATAGGGGACTTACGAGAGGCTTTGGAAATCTGGCAAACTTTGGAGTCTGCTGGAGAATGCATCGTGTTTTCTGGTGGATGAGAGTAGCTTTCGACCTAATCTGATGATATTCGAATAAGACGAGCTTTAAGTGATAAGCGAGAGAAGGAGGAATGGAGATAAGTGTTTGTTTAAGTGGTTGTCAGGTTGAGAGAAGCAACAGGTGGCTTCAGTATTCTTAGCCTGTTTGCCTTGGGTTCTGTTTGACACTTGTAACTTTGTGGTGACACTTAAGTGACAACCCCCAAATGAGCATATTCTGTTTATCCTCCTCATTTAAATAACGTGCACAGGGGAGACTCCCATCCTTCCTGCTGTCATTAAGTCAATCCTCTCCAGAGTCTCCAGTTACGTCCTGTTTTAAGATATGTATCTTCTCCTGTTGAGATTCCAATGACCTCCACAGTCTTCTTCTGACGTCAGGTGACCTCTGAGAGACTCCAGCAAAAACTCCTCATCCAAATCTTGTGTCTCAATAAATGACAAGAAATGATATAGTTGACTATTTTCAGCCGTAAGCTTGGGAAATCACTTGACATTTTTCTAAATGGTTTTTTTCCCCATGAATCGATAGAAGGCATCAAATAAACCCGTTTGGTGCAAAAATTAAAAAAATACGTTTTTCCCGAGCTGAGAAATCAATTTTTTTGTAAAAAATACACATTTCACTGTGTATCTGTAGAGCTGAGATACACAGTGAAATGTGTATTTTTTACAAAAAAATTGATTTCTCATATAAACCACATTAGATATTGCGAAAATATTTTTTAAAACTTTTCCATACAAATATTCGGCCTCCAAAATCTAAGATAGGTTTTGGTTTGGATTTAAAAGTAATTGAATAGTAAAAAGTGCACGGAAAATTGGTTTATAAACCGTCTTGATGATTTGGGTTAGCTACCTTTTAAAGAAGGTTTTTAGTTAGAATGTTTCCAACGACTATTTTTAATCAAACAATCGCATTATTATATTAATAACCCAGGTTTTTGCTTCAGGACTCATAACTATAGATATTAATCTAGCAATAATGCTTTAAGTTTTGTCCGGGAAAACATTTGAGATGTCTTGCGTATAATGATTATATGTGTACACTAAATTTATGGAGTACTTTTGTCTGTGGTATGCACAGTTTTTTTTAGATTCTTGTTTATTTCATAGTTTATAGTTTTGTTTGTTTTCTGCTAGATTGATCTGGCCAAGCCCTTACAATCATGTTAATATAACATATTTAATTTCCTAGTAATAATTAGATCCTTATTTAATAATGAGTTGCCTGAAATCTGCTCATCCGCCCGTTGATTTGGACACATCTTTGAAGCTTAAATGTCCAGCATAGCTTTAAAGAGCAGACAGTGAGTTTTGGATTTTAAAATAAAAACCATTCGCAACCTATTTTTCAACAAAATCAACCTGTGCATCATTTAAATGTAGTGTTTGTGTGATTTCCGTGGAAAGAATTCCAGGAATAAACTGACAGAAAAGCTTGTGAGTCAACAACTTACAGATTTTTGATTTCTGAGCACAGCACCCGAATTCCACAAGAGACTTCCCAACAAATATTTGATATTTAAACATGGAAGGTGAATGACGAGGGAAGCACCGTTTGGTTGAGAGAAATGGAATGTCCAAGAAGAAGTTTATTTATTGGTCATTTCGGTGACCTCCTTCTCCAGTTTTATTAGCCCAAATTTCTCCCAACAGACCTTCACCAACCACAAAACACTTCTGCATTCTCCTCTTTTCCTCAAAGCTGTAATTTTCGTTATGGAAATGGTGGATGTCGCACTTCTGATCCCAGTTGGCAGTTCCCAACCTTGCAACTTCCTCCTCGTTATTTTTCCTCATATTTTTGGGCGTCCTTAGCAGATAAGTTGGCACAGGTTAACAGCAATAGCAAACATGAAAAGGATTCAAAGCCGATTGCTAGACCCAAGATTTTCTCAGACCTTCAGTTTTAGGGGGATTAAACTATAAAACAACTTCTTCTTGATTCTCAATTTGATTGAAAAGGCGGAACTTTTTGCTAAATTAATCATCCGCAGGATTTTATGGACTGTTGACGTTAAATGTCTGCGAACGAAACGAGATGACAGAATCAATGGACGTTCGGTTGTAGGTGGACGCAGTTGGACTTCTCGTCTTCTGCTTCTGCGACGTTGTCACGTGTGCCATATATGGACTGACAGAGAAGGAGCCGGTAAACCTGTGAACAGTCATCGCTCTCACCGCCCCAATGGCTGTGAATTTCATGATAATCGGAGTTGCCATACTGTCCTTCCACATCTTCCCACACTGCAACGCCTTCTTCCGAAAACTTTACAAACAGCCATGCTATCTGTAACATGGATTTTCAAGCATAATATGTCGTCAAAAGTCGATTGCAGGTATCGTCGCCAATTATTCGCTCCTCACTTTCCTCGCTTGGCTATCTGTATCCAGTTCCGACATTTGAGTTACCTTCTGGTCACAGGAAAGGCAGTCAGCCCTTGGTTTGCAAGGGCGTCGCCGTCCTACGGGCGAAGACCCAGGGGACATTCGCCCAGTGCATGCAGGCCGCCCAGTCAACTAGACATTCCTAATTAACCTCTACTCCCATTGAATACATCGCGTGATCTCCTCTATGTGATGTTAATTCCTCTTCTTCCGCCTGCTTCTCGTGATGGGAATTCTGTGAGATTCTGACTGGATCTCCTCGCTGTGTGGACACGAGTCTGTGATAACTTCCATATTCCATTAGGATAATTTGGTTTCATGGAATGCACAGAGGAGATACTCAGAGACGACAAACTCCGTGCCACTCATTCCTCACCCGAATTCCTCCCCACACAGAAAATACTCTTGCCCATCAGAATTCTTCTCCAGAACACTCTAAGAGGAATTCTAACCTGACAGAAGGCAAAAAAGACCAGGCAGATTAAGACGATGCTGAGCAAGACGTGTGTCCCGTAAAACGTAAAACCTCAGTCAGGCAATATTAAACTGAAGACGAGTCAGGCCAACCAACTAAGTTATTTAATTTTGCTTCTGAACATTCGATTTTTTCAATTCAAACTTTCACTCAACTCAAACAGAGGACAGCTTTCGAAAGAGTAACTATTCTGCTGAATGAGAAGGTCTGCAAGGTTTTCCTGATTATCCTTCTTCTCTTGTAAAGGTCGCCACAGAATTCTAATCTTACCCCTCAATTATAACATAGAATCCCTCCTGGACTTCTTTTCTACGCCTACCTTGAAGAAGAGCTCCTCGAACCCATGGAAATCCAAAATTCAGCTAGCAGAAAACTGAACTAGTTTCGGTCAGATGAAATACTCTCCATACTTTGTGGGATGTGCGACTCACAGCAATAGAATCCCCAAGAACTTAATTTGCGTGAAAATCATGACAGTGTGAGGAAATAGAAGGGTGTTTAAATGACCAGTATTTTTCAGTTAAGTTTGATTCATAAGCATAACCTACAGACGGTTAGAAAACTATTAAGCGTTCATTCTCAAGTATGGCACCTTCCAAATAATTCCCTCACCTGTGTCCTCCTAACAAAGTCCGACATTTGGAGTAAATTGTCATTAGTTATCAAATTCTCTATAAGAAAACATTTGACCAGTCTCATTTGGTTGTCTGGAAGCCACAATTCCAAAAGTCGTGTTCAGTTCAATGCTGCGCGGTTGAGATGCGTAGTCTGTGTTCCCCGAATGTCATTATTATTCTCACAACCACTTCACTTCTGGGAACGTTCATCTGCGAATCAATGAATGCATCTCAGCGCTATCCCTTCGTCCTTCCCAAATGTTGTGACAGGGATGTAAATCTAGATGGGCTGAGTAAGGCGTCTGGGAGAGAATCCATAAGGCTTTGTGGTCTAAATGGTTCGGAGATCGTCTTCCTTCCCAAAAGACTCTTCCCTGCGATGTCAACCGACATGGAAAACGTCGAAGTGGAGTGAGTTCCTTAAACCAAAATGGACTGTAGATTTCAAGACTGTCAGAGATAACTGTGTGACGTCATTTGCAGACTGCGGAACTCCGAGGTCGATATGATGTGCGACGAAGGACAAGACTACTTCACCATCGACTTGGTAGACAACGAAACTTCATTGCTGCTCATTGGCTGTGGAAGGAAAGGCTCCGTTGAGGTGGCCTTTTCTGAGGATAACTTTTTGGACCCAGATGGATTTACGTTAAGTCCAGGCCACTTCTGTGTGTCCACTGTCAGCAGGTTTGATCCTTCTCGTTAACATTTTTTGTAGCCCTGAATGGGGACCGTTGGGTTTTTAACAGAATGCGCAACAAGATTCGCCTAGCTATGAAGACGTGCAAGCAGACGTGCGGTCCACAACACCCCTGCCTTTATCGTTGTTGTGGAGGTCACCAGAGTATCCTCACCTCAATCCCAACTTACCACAATGAATCCCTCCTGGAATATTGTTCGACGCCTACCCTCGCTAAGAACGCCTGGAACCCATGGACATCCAACATTCTACGATTACACAACCAGACTCGTTTCTATCCGAGGAGATATAATCCACAAATTCAGCGAGGCAAGGGACATATGAATCCAAAGGAACACTGCACGCTTTTGCGGATCAAGTTGGGAGACGAGATTTCGTAAGTTACTTTATTTTTAAAAAATAGCAAATTGAGTCAAGTCAAGGAGTTCCGTTGCAGATTGGCTCTGCTGGAGGACGGGCGTCTCCAATTGATAGCAGGGAACACGGAGTGGGTGTTGCAAAACTTCTGCATCGATGGGATGAGCGAAAGTGTTTCAGGAATCTACCCTGGAGACAATCGAGCGACTCCAGAAGAAAATGAAGGTGTTGTGGTTTACTTCTGTTATGCGAAGGAACTTCCTAGCCTCCCCACTTGCACAGATCTCGCCCATCCCACCGACCAACTCCTCCAACTACCCGGGAGTCTTTTCCCAAGTATGCGAATCGAGACGAAGCACGCAGTTGGAGTGAGAGTCACAAACATGAAAAACGATGGAATTGTGGAATGTTCTGAAAAGTCCAAAAACCTCACTCTGTCATTTGAGGACTCCAAGGAAAATTACTTCGACGAAGATGGGTGGCTGGTGTACCGGGGAATCTATTACAATCCGTGGGAGTTTTGCATCCGAAGGTAACGACACATATTTCAAATAGGTTTCTGATGGACATCTGAGGGAAGTATGAACTTGCAGTGTGTCTCAAAATGCGTTGGGGCTAAGGTGGATGTGTGATGGTTGGAAGATGAACTGGAGGTTTTTGCATCCGATAAAACTGACGCTGGCACATACGGTTTGTGGGTTGTTCTACATGATGATCGCCGTGGTGTACATTCTGATGAAGGACAAGGAACTCGTTCTCCGCTGCTCCATCGTCGCCTTCTCCATCTCCTTGGCCCTCACCAACGTTATCGCCCCAACCCAATACTTCAGATTGAACTTTGAAATCATCGATGGTTTCTTTGGTTTGTTTGTCTTCCTTGCGTTAACAAGTGTGATGTTACAATTTTTGTAATTCTTTTGTTCGCAGTACAATTGTCGTTTTTCTTCTACGCGTATGGGTTTTCCAGGATGACCGTCTTGTGTTACGACGTCTGGCTTAACATTGCGTATGCTAATTCCATGTAACTCCCATTGTGGTCAAACTATAATCAGTCAATCAGTCCTCTTTTCCTACAGATTCCTTCGGCCTGGAAGGAGAAGCAAGAAACGTATCTGGGTTTACGTCGCTTTCACCTTCACACTTCCAACTGTCTTTTGCGGAGTCTTGCATCTCTATTTCGAGGACCATTTTGATGCACCTTGGTTGGGTTACGTTCTATGGGGAACGGCGGTTGGCCTTATCTGCCTCAACTTTCTTTTCTTTATTGCAACTGCTGTGAAGTTGTGGATAGCTAGGCACTCCAGTGACATTAAAAATCAGAAAAAGACGTGAGACTTCAAAGTGCCATCGTCTCTTGATAACTTTCCTCCAAATCGTTTTTACTCCAGATTTCTGATGTATTTCAAACTGTTCCTTCTGGTGGGACTCAGATGGGTTCGTGAATTCTTCTACCTCTTGTCAGTCCCGTCGGAGTCACTTCTACTAGATATTGTGGCAACTATTTTAATGTTCCTCCATCCGATTGTTCTATTCTTCTTTCTCGTCTGGGATGTAGAGACAAAAAGATACTTGGAGACCAACTACCCTCGAGTCAAAAGTCAGTACAAGTAACTCACGTTCACTAAGAACTGTCGCTTATGTTAGTTTACGGATTTTTTTTGTTGAATAGGGACACTGGACTTGATCTATGGCTTTGGGTATCCCGTGAGGAAGTGTTGGGGACTCTGCAGACGCTGCAAGAATCCTGATGGTGAGTTATCAAATGGCAATGGGACAGTAGAACCTCCTCACAACTCTAACCACATGTACGTCCACACAAAGCGGATTCCCAATATCCCGAAGTAAATCGGCAATTTTTTATTCCTCCAAGGTATTAACAATTACTGATAAGCTTGAAAAAATTAACTAAATTTTATCGTCATTGAGGAATAGATTTTGTTATGCCAAGATTCATTGCTTCAATTGAGATTCATTAGTTACATTCAGTGTGGCGTTTGTCAGTGTGCAATACAAAATGCTTGTGATTAAACGATCGGCTGTGCCACGATTTGGATTTGATTTGCAAAACGGTTGCAAATCTAAAGGGAGGGGAATACATTCCAAGAATAAACATGCATAGAAAAGTAAAATTGATATCTTTGGTAAACAGCTCAAGAGACTTATCTTGCCGAATGCTGATGTATTGATAAGGAGGCAAAAAAGTGTATTACTGGATTTGTTAAGAAGTATCATCCAGAAGTAAATGTGAATGTCCACGAATAATACTTCCAATAGGAGTAAAACCGGATTTGCAAGTTAATTCAAGCTCACCTTCACAATTGCCATTTGTTCTGTTGTTTCTGTTTATCTTCACTTTTATGAAATAAAATGTTGGACAAGACTCTGCACTGGGTCGTTTATTTATAGCCTGTTGGCCTTCTTTGTGTTTGACACTTGTCACTTTGAGGTGACACTAAGTGACAGGCCGCAAATGAGCACATTTTGTTTATCCTCCTCATTTGAATAACGTCGACAAGTGAGACTCCCATCATTAATCCTTTCATTAAGTCAACCTGTCCAGAGTCTCCAGTAGTCCCCAGTTTTGTTTTAATGTATCTTGTGTTGCGATTACAATGACCTCCTCAATTTTTTTCTGACATCAGGCGACCTTAAGATACTCCAGCAACAACTAATCCTTATTACACTGCTAATTACTGTTGCAATAAATAAATCCACTTTTAATCCATCTCTGTAATATCTCAAGCTCAATCATTTCTTTGTTAGTTTCCTTGAAATATGCAAATAATATTGACGATCTGTTTTGCGCACACACAAAGGGTGTTTTAGTTTTATTGCAAATTGCCAATAATACGGGTGTAATCCTATATAATAAAATCCAAGTTGGATCCTTTCGGTCCCTCCCACGAGTTTACCCCTCAACTGATTTCCAAAATTTTTGTACACAAGTATCCCTAGGACCTGCAGATCCTACTTTTCCCATTGAAAACTTGCTAGGTCAAAAGGTCACTGAGATAAGACATGTTTTACTTTAACATGGATAAGATAGGGAAAAC
>JAQGAC010001897.1:0-12048 GCA_034696585.1 Isotomurus maculatus
CAGACATTTTTTCCAACAATCTTCTCCCCGCATTTCGAGCGACTAGTCTAAGCTTCAATTTGAGACATCGATGAAGTATGTACGTCGACTGTACTCAGACTAGATACAGCCCGCAGTTAACATGGGATTCTTATGGGATTTTATTCGTTGCTAAGGATATGAGCCCCATTCTTAAAATGTGCAAAATACTAAACTGGTGAGTTTTCACCTGTAATTCTTGAGCAGAGTCTGGACAAGAAAGAAGGAGGAGACTTCGAGGAATAAGAAGAAAAGGAAAGTGATCCACAAGTAACTTATCCAGGAAGCTTCGTACAATCCACACAGAAGCAGGACACCAAAGTGAGACTGCAAATTTTCCGGAAGCGACGTGTAGAGGAACTGCGACTGGAACGGATTGAGGAAAAAGATTCCAAGGACAAAGACAGGAGCTACAGTGGCAGCTCCTGCAAATGCGAAGAGGATGAGTTCCAGGAGTCGCTCTTGTCTCTGCACATCATTCCTGGAGGAGGCTTTCCTCTGGAGTCTCTCTAAGCATGTGAAGTACATTACAGTTACACAGATGAGGAATTATCCTGGAGAAAATTTACCTGAGGCAGCTTTAGATTCTTTAGCCAGGAGGTTTGGAAAATGGAGGAATTCCTCCAACTGGAGAAGAAGACACAGCTGAAGGATCGCCTGGAAGGTACCTGCGAAGATCCACAGAATGTGAATCGCCTTGTGTGGAGTGGAGCTGGAGGAGATGTGGAGGAAAAAGCGGGTGCAAATGAAAAGAAAGTTGCTCCAGCCGTGGAGGAACACGCAGAGCCACGCGAGGAGGTGGGAAAGGTTGCAAAGTCTCATTTCCTGGAGAATTGGATTCCATCGGAAAGGCAGTCCTCTGGAATACGAGAGCAGACTGAGGACACAAGAATATTTCTCCAGCAATTCTTGAGACAACATTTTGTCTTGAAACTTCAGGAGTAAATGGCAGTTTAAGGCGGAAAAGCTATTGGTTTGAATTCAAACTGGTCTTTTCCAGGGTTGTTTAAATGTGTCAACGTTATTTGAATTTGCACGTTTGGCGTATATAAATTGACACTGAGGCGATTCTCAAGAAGAGGAAGAATAAAAACAGAAATTGTTTACTTGTGTGGTTTTAATTATTTAAGTTTAATTCAGTTCGTAACTCCCCAACTGTTAGAGTAATGAAATAAAATGTCAGCCTTCGTGAATGGGAATGTATCTTCTATTCATTTCTGGAGGAAACATCCCACATGCTTCTACCTAGAAGGCGATCAAATTTTCTGCGAAGCAGATATACTGGGGAGCCTTATTGTTTCACTTCCACTTCGAAAACTTTAACAAATAAAAGTTTTACGTTAATTACGCCATCGTTGCTTATACTTTAACTGAGATATTTTTAGCCAACGCAACACTCAAATTATTAATCTACACACAAAATCTTTTAAACCTATTAAACTGTAATTGAGATTCTTAAGTTCTATCTGCACCATCCTCCTAAATTTTCTTACCATTTCAAACATTTCTTACCTACTAAATATTTCATACATGGGTTTCACGTTTCCAAACAGGTGAGCCTAAGCCAACAAGGCATACAATTTGAAGGCATCGCAAGCCCAAAGTGTTACCATATTTAAATGGAACCATCATCGATTGAATTTATCTTACAGCAGGGGTTTTAAGGATTTTAATTAATCAATTATTAAATTTCCCCATCCATCCTACATGCTTTATTATTAATTCCATAAATCCATCCTTTTTAACTGATTCGTGAGTCTTCACTTCGAGAACATTAGATCCCCACAAAGGAAACTTTGCAACCTAACGGATGGCATTATTGATTACGTGTTATTTTGGTCATAGAGCAGTTTTTGCCGACAAGTGAGGGAAAGGCTCCTAATTCTTCCCTGGACGCGCAATAATGAATTAACGGATCAGACGGGAAGGGGTACCATAGATATGATAGTTCTAATTTCATATGTAGTAGATTTCATCGCCGTATGAACATCGCCGATAAAATCATAGGTCAAAAATTTCCATCGCATGGTATATTTCATAGCCCATATTTACATAGATTGAAAATTCATAGTTCATAGTCAAAAATTATAAAAACATATAAAGTATAAAAATATTCAAATAAAAAATTATAAGAACATATAAAGTATAAAAATATTCAAATAAAAAATTATAAGAACATATAAAGTATAAAAATATTCAAATAAAAAATTATAAGAACATATAAAGTATAAAAATATTCAAATCAAAAATTATAAGAACATATAAAGTATAAAAATATTCAAATCAAAAATTATAAGAACATATAAAGTATAAAAATATTCAAATCAAAAATTGATATTGCATACAATATTCTTAAAATATTCTTCCAATGCAGTAGTTGGGTAGTCATTGACAATGTTTTGCAATTTCTCGTGAAGCCAAATAGTACTTTTTCTTTTTCTGGGCGGCTGTGGGTCCCCAGTGTTCGCCTTAAATACACAAATTTGTTTAGAAAAGTAAATTTACTTAAATACTTAAAGCAACTTTCAGCTAGGATCATCACCACGAAGGTCCTGCACTTTCCACTTCAAAGTGTTTTGACTTGGGAGAGCAGCAATAACTTCCTCACTTGAATTTTTAGTAGATGTAGCCAATATTTCTGAATTCGACTTTGTAGTAGTCCTTGCCTGGTCCTTGACTTTTTCCGTCACTTCCCGTACTCCAGATTCTGAATGTTTGGGAGCATGATTATAGTTGTCTGAATGATACTCTACTTCTTCTTTGAGTCTGTGGCACCTTCCACGGCATTTGTCGAAAGTGTATTGGACGCAGCGCCACACAGTTTTAGCAGGAGGTTGTTTAGGCTTCTCAATAATAAAAAGGTAACCTTCATAAATTAATAAGGGACGTTCCTTTGTAGTTTATGAAAACGTGGCAATTTTGTACGTCTGAAGGCTCAGATATATATCAGAAAACTTAGTGGCTTAGATGAAAATATTTCTAGTCTAAAGAAGATAAGGATGAAACATATTTTGCATGCTATGAAAATCCTGACTATGTAAAATGGTGTCTATGAAAAAATCGTTCGATGAAATAATCTACCTATGAAATCTATGCGCTATGGAATTAGAGCGATGAAACCTAGTACCTATGAACCTAGAGGCTATGGAATCTAATGGACCCGACGGGAAGGGCGAGTCTCCCTACGGAGACGTTAAAAATGTTCTGGAACAACTGAAGCCTTTTATACCGCAGAATCCACCGATAAATCCCAAAAATACCCGGCAACTCCCTCCCTTGGCAGCCACAAGAGGAACTGTGACAGGAGAGGATCGCAGAAGAAGACTCCAAGGACAGCCACTGGCGCTGCAATTGCTACTCCTCCAAAGGCAAAGAGGATGCGTTCCAACAGACGCCCTCGTCTCTTCCTTCGCTGCCTAAACTTAAGCCCCTCTGGTGGCCCACACATGAACCCCCCAATGTGCTCATCAAGAAGGAAATGAAACATTCTACCATCTCTTGCCTTGTCCTTCTTGCTTTATTAAATTCAAATTCACCTCACATCTCGTTCTGCACTAATTTATCTCATTTGCCACATACAACACACACACAATTTAGAAATGTCAAAATTTTGAGCTGGACACACTCTCACAGTAAAGAATGACCACAGATTCGCTACAGCTTCAGAAATGGGAACAGAGCGATGACAGCAACAAGACCAGCAACACACATTCCTCCACAGTTCGCTGTCAATCGTCCCGCAGAACCATTTCTTTTTGCCTTCGAAATCGGTAGAACACGTTCGCAGGTTTCCTTCATGCCCTTGTCGCCCTTGTACTTGCTCAACACTTCGCTGCACGCCACGCAATTCTTGTCCACACAAATCAAGTCCTTATTGAAGTCGCACACCCGTTCAGCAATCGTTAACCCCGATTTCATTTCTCCAAAAGTTGCGCCTCTCCCTGCGTACTTCTTTTGGATCTGTTCTTCAGTAAGGCCGGATATTGCGACCACGCTGTCGAATAACCTTGTCTGCATACCATCAGGACCCCCGTAAGTGCAACCAGCTCCGTTCCCGAGCAGGTTTGATGTTAGTTTCTTGTAGGCAGCCATAACTGCCTTCACATCTTCGTCAGTCACTTCCTGCCCATCTTCGCAACTGGAGGAGGCAGCCCAGAGAATCACAACCGCCAACGCTGCCCGCAACCCCGAAAAATTCATCACGTTCATCTGGGAGTGTAGGAACGCCTTTCAATTTAAGCTGTTTCCCAAATTACGGACATTTAATTTATGTTACAGTACCTTTCAAAGCGAAAGAACTTCTGGAAAGTCGGGGAGGATAAGCAGGAAGACGGATACTATGTCACAGGAACACGCGCAAAAATTCTTCTCCGCCGACTTCTCCGGTTCCGTCCCAACTTCAACACACCAAGATTTGTTATCGCTGTAGCAACAATGAAATCTACACAAACACAACAACGAGTTGGCTGTCTCTGGATTAAAGATTCCTGGATTCGCTACAATCGCATGTTATTCGCTTCTCAGATGTGTTCCCGATGAATGAGGAATCGCGATGGCTAGCTTGGCAACAGCAATGAGCGTAAAGCTGAAGACTTTGAGGACTGTCGACTTCAGGGACCTTGAAGCGACACAACTTGACGTTCAGACGAATAAACGATTACAAAGTAAAACCGAGTACACAATTGATAGTTGCGATTATCGTCCGGAATATTGATCGACTTATTAAGACCACTGAATTGTTTAGATCAAACTTCTTGTCGCCAATGAATATTGAATCAATTCGATGTTAATTGATTGACAGTGAATTCAGGAGGAGTGGGGAAAGAGGATGGCCAGTCGTGCGGTGGAGATGAGCTTAAAGCTGAAGACTCGGAGGATTGTAGACCTGAGGTCGACCATGAAGGGTCCCAGTTTCACCCTCATCGGAAGGAAGGACCGTGAATAGGCTGCACAGACCTTTTCAGGCAATCCTCGTGGGTCTCTCCAGTCTCCTGGAACGACTGGAGACGGAAGAGGAAAGGGAGTGGATGGAAGCCATTGATAGTAGATTGAAGAAGGAGATGAAGTCCGCAGCCTGGAGAAGAAAGGTCAACTGGAGATTCGCTTTGAGGAAAGTCCCAATCAGCCAAAAGAGGTGGAGTTCCTTCTGCAGACTGGAGATCGACTGAAAGTGAAGGACAAAGTTGGTTGCAACGAAAACGCAGTGACTCCAGTTGAGAATCAAAATGCAAGGTACTGGAGAATTTGGGCAACGGAACCAAAAGCAACTTTTGTGTGAAAGAATTCCAAGTGAAGTGAACTCCGCTAACGTATGACAGGACTGCGAGGACTGGAGAATGCTTCTCCAGCAGATTCCTCGACAACATCACAACCACATTTACTCTCCTCAAATGATTCGATTGCTACTGATTGTAAGAATAATTCAGTTACTTTCGAGTAAAACTCTAACCTACGTAGCATAAAACCATTCAATAAGCTGGAGTCACCTTTTCCCTGAAGCTATTCTTAAAAATATTGAACAGTAAATGAGAAATGGAAGTAAACAGAAAGCAGGAAGTTTTGCATAATTTTATTTTTGAGGATTCTAATCGCAAAGATTCATCCCGCAGTTTAATTTAGTCGTACAAAACAGGGCAAATATTTCTGAAACCGGCCTCCTCTTTTCAGTCCCTCTTATCTCTTCATCATTCCTCTTCTCTGCACACGCGAACTTCCAACTGTTCCGCTTATTATTGTGACTCTCCACAAACAAATTCTCGAGGTTCGTCGGAAACAATTACACGAGGCTTAGAAACGTGAATTTATCAATCAATCTGAGCCAGTTAATTTTAATCGTATGGCTTCCAAGTTAAACTTGGAAAATAGTGTGGAAGCAATTCTATGAATCACCACCAGTTCCTACTTCGCGACAACTCCACTGCCGTTTACTTACTAATCCCAAGATAATCGTAATTCCACCAGAAGTAATAAACCCAATCAATAAATTAAGTAATTGTGTTAATCGATTGACGGAGAGTGAGTTGAGGAGGAGTGAGGGAAGAAGATGACCAGCCTTGCGGTGGAGATGAATGTAAAACTGAAGGCCTTAAAGGTTGTTGGCTTCAGACTTCAGGACAACCTTGAAGCGACTAACTTGATCCTCAAAGGAACCAAGGAGTGCGAATAGACCACGCAGAATAAACCACTAGACGCCGGCGAAAAAAAGTGCCTTTCACGGCTAAAACTTTTTCTCATGACCAGGGAGGAGAATATTTTGTTTAAAGTGTAATGATTCAGTACATACACGAAATAATTTATCCAGAGATATTTGATAAGATTAAGGTGTATCCTGCTTGGTGCAGGTTTCGAGTTTTTTCACAATGTTCAGTTTGTGGATCCGAATTAAGTAAATTGTGGATTGTGACTTAAATCATATTGCAAAGTTGATTGAGGAAGAGAGGTGAATGCGGAATGTTTTTGTTATTTAATTAATGTGTTATGCCTTTGGAGGGATAAACAGTGTCCAGGTTTACTTTGGGATGTTGGGAGCCCGTCTCGTGTGGATGTACATGTGGGTGGAGTTGTGAGGAAGCTCTATTTCCACATTTCCGCTCGTACCCTTGTCCTTAGGACGCTTGCAGAGTCTGCAGAGTCTCCAAAACTTCCTCAAAGGATACCCAATAACAGCGATAAAGCCCAGTGCTCCTGTTAAACAAAGATAACAGTAAATGCACACAAACAACAGTTCTAAGGGACTCGGGTTAAAAATTCTAACTCTTGACTCGAGGGTAGTTGGCTTCCATGTATCTTTTTGTCTCTTCATCCCAGACGAGAAATAAAAAGAGAACAATCGGATGGAGGAGCATCAAAACATGTGGCACAAACACTATAAAAAAATAATGGTCGGTCTCATTTGGCAACAAGAGGAATAAGTCGCCAACCCATCGAAGTCCCACGAGGAGGAACAGTTTGAAGTACAACAGAAACCTGGAGTAAATGGGATTAGAGTTAAGTTGTCAAAACATTTAGTACGTCCCTTCAAAGTCTCACGTCGTTTTCTGATTTTTGAGGTCACTGGAATGCTTAGAAATCCACAGCTTCACGGCAGTCGAGATAAAGAGAAAAATGTTGATGCAAGTGAGCCCCAGCGGCAAACCTAGCTTAAAGTAATCCAACACCATACTGATTACTTCTTTAATTGCGAAGTCCATGGAATAGGAATCCAGCCACATGGTCGTGATCGACAATCCGACAAGGACAGTAGGATATGTGAAAGTAAAAGCGATGTAACCCCAGAGCCGCTTCCCGCTTTTCCTTCTTGGCCGAAGGAACCTGGAGGAATGAAAATTATGCAGTTTATTGAGTGCATATGGACACAATGAGACTCACGCAGAAGCAGCGTACGTAATGTTTAACCAGACGTCGAAGCACAAGACGCTCATCCACGAGAACGCGTACACGTATACGAAGATTATCAACCTCCCTGCGAACCAAAACAATCAATAAGTTCCCACAGGACATCAAGTAACCTTGGAGACGCAAACCGATTATGAAGGTGGTGTATACGAAAGAGTTTAAGATGCAGTAAAATGCACACAGGATGAGGATGTAGAAGAGAATCAAGGAGATGGCGTAGGCCACGATAGACCAGCGAAGGACGGGCTCCTTATCCTTCCTCAGAATATACACCGCAGCAATCGCCACGTAAAACAACAAAGATACCGTGGACACAAGTATCAATACTATCAGAATTTCCCACTTCCACCGTTCAAAAAAGCTACTCTCCACTCCGGAAGCGGCCTTGTCTACCTTACGACACATCTTCAGCTCCAACGCCTTTTGGGACACACTGCAAGTTTATACGCCCGTCAAATATCCCGTAGAAACCATTGGAAATATGCGTGGATTTTAGATACTTTTGTATGCAAAACTCCGCTGGAAGGTAAACGGATCCACGAAGGGTGAGACGCCCATATTCGTCAAAGAAGTTTCCCTTGAAGCCCTCCAAGTCCAGAGTGAAGTATTCGTAATCTTTCTTACAATCCAAGTGCCTGCGTTTCTTTCCAGTCGTGAGTCTCACTGTAACCGCCTCCTCCGTCTCGAAGGTATTCAACGGAAAAAGTCTCTGGGGTAGCCGGAGGAGTTGGCCGCGTGGATGCGCGACGTCGCTGCAGCCGGGAAGGCTGATGGGTCCCTCAACGGAAGTAGAATTTCTGTCATCTGCACGAGGCCTGCATGTGTAAACTACCACAAGTTCTCCTATTTTGTCTCGATGCATGTTCCCACCAGGTCCTCCGTTAATCCCGTCGAGGCAGAAGTTTGTCAGCACAAACGTCGTGACATCAAATGCCACTTGGAGACGCCCGTCCGCCAGCAAAGCCAATCTGAATCGTCACACTCCTTCTTACACTCAATTTGCCATTTCAGAGAAATCTGATCACTTACGACGTCTCGTATCTCCCCTTTACAGTGTCGACAGGAATCACCGTGCATTGTTTTCCTGGGTTTGATTCTCCTTCCAAGTGTGGATTGTATCTCATCTGATTGAAATCCGCCCGGTTGTCTAATCGCAAAATGTTGGATGTCCATGGGTTCCAGGAACTCTTCTCCGGGTCCATCGTCGAACAGAAGTCCAGAAGGGATTGGTTGTGAGAAGATGGGGGTGGGGTTAGAACGCTCTGGTGACGTCCGCAGCAACGTCGAATGCAAGGGTGTCCTCTACTGCATTTACGCCTTTTGCACGTCTTGATAACCAGGCGAGTCTTGTTGATAGATCTGTCAAAAACCTAAATGTGACCATTCAGGACTACAAAAAGTCAATGTGGACGTGCGGGATCAAACCTGCTGGAGACACAGAACTGACGTGGGCTGTAAATATTTCCAACTCTGTCCAAAAAGTTTTGCCCAGAAAATTCGACCTCAGCAAAGCCTTTCTTTGCACCCGCACTGAAAGGCTTTGAAGTCTCGTTGGGTACCAAGTCAACGGAGATTTCCAAGTTTTCTTGTCCTTCGTCGCATCGAAGTATGTCCATCGAGTTCCACAGTCTGAAAAGACATTACACAGTTACGTCTTCAATCGGAAACTCCTCTCCCCCTGCTTAGGGCAACTCACTCAACTTCGACATGTTCATTGTCTGTTGACAGCTCCGGGAAGAGCCTTTTGGGTAGAGGGAGTACTTCTGACCCTTCGCTCCCACATTGCTCCATGGGTTCTCCGTCAGACGGTGTGGTGCTTATTCCTGCAGATGCATTTCCATTCGACTCACAGCACCTAAAAAAGGAATACGGGTAACGTAGAGACGCTTGGACAGTGCATTCTGAATAGGGAACGAATAGCCAGAATGAACTGCAAATAGTAAAATACTTCAAAGAAAAAAAGATACGAGTCATTTCTAGAGCTGAAGTTTGCAAGTGGTGAAGGCTGTTTGTCAACTAAAGGATGAGGACCTTTAGCAGAAGCATTTTGAGGTCCATCCACTTGTGACATGAAAAGATTAGTTGCGTATGTCCGTTAGCAGAGATTAAGTTGCCGACACCACATCCGCAGAGATTCCAGTTGAACCGGAACTATCCAATAAATCATTTCAGCTCTTTGCGTATGAATAAACTCACCACAAATTATGTAATCACCTCCGTCACGTTTCATCAGCAAAAGGATTTGATTTGGATGACGTCTAGTGGGATATGAAAAAAATTAATTACCAATTAAATTGCTTCTTTTCCTCCATTGATGATATATTATAACTAAATCCCATCTGTTCTCGATCTTATTTGAGTGAAGATTTGTCTCCGTAAATCGAATCAGATACTAACATAACTTAATGACTTAAGTTGCTACTTGGTTGTTCTGACTTGATGTTGAATGAAACACCTTCTGAAGGATTTTTCATTCTGGCTCATAAATTTGAACAGAAAAAAATATTCATCAATCTTCAACCACTGAAACAACTTTGAATCACAATCATGAATGTGTATCGTAATAATTACAGAATCTTCAAATCTTGCTTGGTTCTTTACAGAGATGCAAATTTGGTCCTACCAATCACTCAACACTCAGGAAGCGGACTCTTCACTCATTAATCACTCATTTTTGATTCGTTTCCTCAGTCGATCACTCTCACTCAAACTTTGGTGATTAGAAAATAAAACCTATCACTCCCAATCTTCACCAATCTAAAACCAATCATTTCAATCACTCCTAGTTCAGTCACAACATACTTATCAGCGACAAAGATTAAATTGTTTTCTTGACTAGCACGAAATGCTGAATTGTTCCGACTGTGTCAGTTTTGGGCAAGCAAAATTGGTTGCTAAGGGAGCAACAAGGATAGATAAGCCAGCATATCTTTAATCAACCGGATCTGTTACGAATCTTCAAAACTTGCTCGGTTGTTTTTTCTCCTTCCTAATCCCTAAAAAGTCGTTCTTACCCAAGGACCCCTGCAGTGCCGGTACACTCACACACTACAATGCACTTATGTTCTAAACCACTTCTATGCTTTCATACAACTCTTGTGTGTAGTTTGTGCGTGCACTCGCACTCCAAGGGTTCCAGGAAAAATACATGTTTTTGGATTAGGAGGGGAGATAAAGAAACGAGCAAGTTTTGAAGATTCTGTAATTTTCAGCCTGTAATACTTAATTCCTGCATCAGTCTAATTTTCCCCTTTTTTTTGATTCTCCATTGTTGGTTCTGCGTTACTTTTAGAATCGAACTGTCTGGCTCACACAAGCCACTTATGTTTTAAGTTTGAATTTCTCCATTGCCAATAAACCTAAACTTAAATATAAATAAGCTTTAAATGCACTTCCAATTTCTCTCTTTTATTCTTTTCTCCTAATTTATCACTGGTTTTATTGAGTTACGGTTCGAAAAGTAAAGGAATGGAAAGTAAAGGAATCAAAAGTTTGGAATCGGAAGTGTAAAGAATAAAAGGTTGCCCCTTCTATTCTTCTCCTCATTAGACATGCAGGTCTCCTGCATGCCTTTCATTCTTTCCTTACACTCCGTTGAATCCAATTTATTCTTTGTCTTTGCTTTTAGATTCGGAGGATGATATTCCTCCTCTCCACAAAGCACGGGTTTTGTTGACACGTCCCCAAGGGCTTATCTTGCAGCAGCATAATATTTTGCTGGGATGGACAGGATTTGCGGAGGAGATGGACATCTCCCTGTCCTTCTTGTCGACGAGGACGACAAAGGTGGGTACGGGTTGGGTGACGACGATGATGATAGTGGGAATAAATATAAAGCTCTTCAAGTCTAATCTTATTTATTTATTGGATTCTAATCGGAGAAAATCTGCCCATAACTCAATTTAATTGCACAGAACCAGGGGAAATTTTTGACATCCGTGGTACTCTCCTCCGACACTCTTATGTCCTCATTCCTCACTTGCCCATGCATATCGTCAACTTTTCTTCAGAAAATGGGGCTCCTCCCAAGACATGTGTGTTCTTAAGCATTTTGAAACACATTGTTACTAAATTCACAATTTCCTGATGAGTGAGGGGAGAGGATTGCCAGTAAGGAGGAGAGTGAGACTGATAACCTTGAGGATTGTTGACCTCAGTGCAACCTTAAACGGTCCCAACTTGACTCTTACAGGGAAGAAAGAGCAGGAACAGGCTGCGCAGATCTTCTTAGGGAACTCTCGTGGGTTTCTCCAGAGTTTCCTGGAGTGACTGGAGACGCAGGAAGAGGATATTGAGCGGATGGAAGCCATCCACGGATACACTACCAAGGGATCGAGAAGAGCCAATGGGAGTTGGACGAAACCGCGGTGTCTCCCGTGGAAGAATCCCAATGATCCATAGTTTCCAATAAGGCTGGCCAACAGAAGCAACACGTGGGTCATCGGAAGTGCGAATCTCCCCAAAGATTGGTTAATACGATACTGGAGCACTTGGAACTTCCTGTACCGCAGAACCCATCGCTCAGTTCCGTAACTGATTTTCAATTCATCCCTGCAATTGTTCAATATATTATGATATCTTGATGCGGTAAACATTTTATTAGAGGCAGGTGAGGATAGGTGTGAAAAGCCTCTA
>JAQGAC010001898.1:0-12041 GCA_034696585.1 Isotomurus maculatus
CCACTTCGTGCCATGTGTTCCTCCAAAAGGATTGATCTGAACCAGACTTGCTTTGTTCTTTCTCGAGGGGAACGCTAATCTTTTGAACAGTTTGAGATGAAGATTTTGTCCGACTGTTTAAGGCCTTGGAAAGGTTGAGAGCTGCAAGAGCTTCTGCTTCAGACTCGATTTCGTGAGTTCTTTCGGCTGATATTTGTTGAGCTTTAACTGCTTGAGCCCTGCCCGTGGAATTTGTGGAGGAAGTAGGGACTTTAAAAAACTGGCTTACCTTAGCCTTCACGGGATTCCTGCTCCTCACTCCCCCAAAAGTACCGATTTCGGGAGATTCTCCGTATTTTCCAGACGACTTTTCACCAGTGGTCTGAAAAGTCAAGCCATGCCTTTGGAATGTTTCCAGAAGAGTTGTCTTTGCTGTAAGGTTGAGGTTTTGTAAATTGAGGAACTTCAGCTGATTCAAATCCTCTTTAGGGTTGTCAAGATGAAAGGTGCACAAGGCCAAAACCAATTCTGAAATTAGTAGGATTTTTGAAGCCTGGTTGTTTTCATTTGATACAAATCTTGAGGAGTTTTGAAGGATTCCGATTAAAGGAGTCCACATGTTTAGAAGTGGTTGGGATTTGAAGAAAG
The DNA here is from genome assembly GCA_034696585.1 of Isotomurus maculatus. Classification (NCBI taxonomy): domain Eukaryota; kingdom Metazoa; phylum Arthropoda; class Collembola; order Entomobryomorpha; family Isotomidae; genus Isotomurus; species Isotomurus maculatus. Next base: position 628 of record JAQGAC010001898.1, read on the forward strand.
CATGTTTCAGGCATTGCGCAAGGACTACTTGTGTCTCAAGAGGAAGCAAGTTTGAGTGGAGAACTGCAATAAGCTCATTTTGAGATGCAATTAGAAGTCCGTGAATTCTGCTGATGTGCCGAATGATTCCCAAAGTTTGAGGTAATTTTGGATCGTTTTTCTTTCCGTTGGTGTCTAATTGTAGGGAAGTAAAGGAAAGCAAAACCTTCTCTGAATTTAGAAATTGGAATGCAAAGTGTTCGCTAAATGAACATTTTGCTAGAATTTCTAGTTCAAGCGTATCCATCTTCTTTAGGATTTAATCAAGTGATGCGGATGGTTGGTCTAGTGGAAAAATATCAATTAGATAAGTTAATTCAGTTTTAAGCAATCTTAGTTCATGCTGAATTTTATGTGTTTAAAAAATAATAAAATTTATTCACTCACTTTCAAACACCTCCTGAGGAGGCTGGAAGGCGAAATAATCACCTACACAGTTAGTTATATTGGTCTTACAATCCACAAATGGGTTTGAAGACAATAAGTATCGATAACTCAATTTCACCTCTGGAGTGTGTGTTGAATTATTTGTTTGTGAGAGACATTCGTTTGACCACAATCTCCTTTTAAACGAGGATCATATTAATAGGATAATGTGAGGATAATGTAAAATTCTTGAAGGTTATGCACAAAATTGCACATCATTACTGGAAACACGACATTAATTATGAAACGTGACATGCATGCGTGTCGGTCTATTCAGTCAACACATTTATTAAATGCCAGGCTGACCTTGCGTGAGGAAGAAGGATGCAATACTAATATGATGAATGGAGCTGTTACTAGGAAAAGTGTGAATTATTTTGGGGGTGTGTGTGGTGAAGATTTTAATAAAGGGAATGAGCTCACTTCTATTTTAACTGATAATTTCCTCAAAACGCGATAATTGTCATGGAATGCTACATAGCCCATAGTGTACGAGCATTTGTGGGTGGGTAATCTTTTAAGACACTCTTCCCACAGAATGCCAATTAAAGGGGCATCATTTATCTGCCTATTAAACTGGCTGACTCTGAAGCTCAAGCGTGCCATTTACGATACTAATCATTAAGTATGAACATGGTAATAAATAAGGTGGGTGTGATTGCGTGTTACATTTTGGATTATTACTGAATCACTAACTTGTAAAACATGCAATTATTTATACAAGCAGAAATGAGATAACTCATTACGTCTTCCAGTATTTTCTGGTTTCCCAAATTCAGTGATGGGAACAGTTCAAGAAAGAATGCTTCTGAGTCAATAGGCAATTATTCGACCTCTGGCTTATTAAAGTATCTGAGAGCGATTCCACTTGGAATGAACCTATTGACTATACGGGCTTCGAGTACATCCACGCGGTCCTGATAAAGCAACGTGAGAGTCTCCCAGTTTTGATGCGCCGTTTGTCTCACTGTCCCCTCAGGGAACTCAGCTGATCCACCTTAAAATGTATTTAAATCTGCAGTTGTTGTCCAAAAAGTGCTGCAGTTTTCCAGGAAGAATTCCTTGCTCTTGTGGTCAAATTGGATTGCTAGGGCACACAGAAAATTTTCCGTGACAAGAACAAGGGATTTCTTTAAGTGTTTGACGGCTGAGAAGGGAGCTGCAACTAATAGATGACGAGACTCATTGAACTCTTCTTTTTCCCAGAAGTCAAAATCTCCTTAATTTCGACTGTTTCGACTGCCATTTTGTCAAAGCGGTTCAAATCAGGAAGAAAATGGGTCTTCCTTGAGATGACAAAGATTTAGTTTGTAGTCTCGGAAGTATAAATATCACGTATTATGTGGAAAATTCATGCAGGCCTTTTATATTAATTCGCTTAAGCTATCCAGACATGGGGGTGGAGGATGATGAAAACCAATGGCCTAAGTACCTGTACTTTGGAACTCGAGCTCCTTGTATGGCTATTGTTGGATAAATTTCCAGTGAACTTTCGTTAAGACAACTCATTCTGGAAGAATGAAATGTCAAGATTTAAATAAACTTAATATGTTCTCTCAGTGGTCACTTAATCTCATTTGGATTTCAGCAATATTTCACGCCAACACACCAACAAACTCAATTGACGATGAAGTGGTAACAAGGAAAAAACAAGGTAATAAGTCCGTTTCCTTGGAATACGGGCTTTCTTAATTATAATGATGTTAATCATTAGTGCATGTATTACTAGATTTGAAAGGAAGAGCACAGGTTTTCGCATGGAGAAAATGATATCGTGAAGCAAACAACCAATACTAATACTAAATAGAACTTTATAAATATCTGAACTATTCTCTTAATACCGAACATTTCAACCTGTAATCTAACATAACTTAATTGAGACTCTATATATAAATATTTATATATATTTATATGCATAATTATACAACATATACAGTGTATTGTGGAATGCTCTATGGGTGCTCACCCAGGAAGTGCCTACGTGTTTAAATAAACTCAATTCAACTTATGTTGAAAATTATGAAGACATGCTAAACAAATTTGTAGACTTCTGTGGAAAAAAATTAATCTGGATCAGTTTGAAACTAGTCAGTTAGTTTAGTTGAGCAGAGGCTTTTCTTTCATACCTGCATGTCTGTTTTTCAAATTGTAAACGAATGAGTGACCTTTATTGCAAACTGAACCAATAACGTAGCTGGAACTCCATCAGAAAATTTAATCTGTGATTGAAACTGTTCCTTTGATTGCTTTAAGGTACAAAAGGTGAAATCATGGGATTTTTAACGATACGCTACGAGGCAAACAGGTTGCATTGTTTGTCTGCCATTACTATGATATTTAACTACTTTGAATGTAGCAGAATACAAACAAACATTTATAATGTAAACACACTTGTGATATTGATAGAGGTATTGTTACCCGATACAAAGTGGATGCAAGATCATTTAAAGCGTAGATAGTAAATAATCTTTTGACCTGCGATAAATAAAATTGCAAGAAAGACATTAACCGTTACCGGAATTTTTGCCAAGGAGTGTATGTTGGTGGCGAATCACGTAGCTTTCAAAAGGCTTTAATTGCAAAGATATGAAAAATTTGTATTGAGGACATTGGTTTAATCTTTTATATTCTACGGTGTTTGCCAACAAGTTGTCTGTTTGATAATAATTGTATATGAAACTGCTATGAAACACTTTGGTAGGTATTAAAAGTTGGTCAGTTTACAAGTTGCTGTTCAAACGCCCAAATGAGCTACTTTCCGTGTGAACGGGAAGAGTTTGTACTCATAATAACTGGTACTATTTTTAAGTAATGTTATATTTGTGTGTGCGTATATTCATGGCATACAATTATCGCGTCTCTTAAACAAATCATTTTTGTCTCTTATTTAAATAAAAAACGTCTGCAGTTAGATTTGTAAATTTTGTCTCCGAGATTACGATTTCGCATCTCCTAAAATTTTGGAAGTGTCTCTTAAAATAATTTTGTACAAAATAAGTAAATAAATAAATAAATCTTAGTTGATAGACTCTCTGGTTCAACAAGCATTAGATGCTGGTCTTCCCCCAGTAGTGTATTGAAGTATTCATGTCTCTCTTACTATCCCAAAACATCATTAGTCAGCATTTTAACGTTAAATGAAAGTGATAGAACAGTAGTCTACATTGGATCCAGAATAGGGCAGTCTAAGCCAATACAGGACTACGCGAATGGTGTAGCCTCGATGTGTATTCCACTTACAATTAGTCTAAAGGAAGAAGGGTGAGGCTTCTAAAGCTGTTGTTGTCGAATGATTTGACCATCAAATAGATTTGTTAGTATTACATTAAGAGACATTTCAATTAAACCGTAGGAGATGCACAGAATTTTTTGGAGACAATAGATAAGGGGGACTTGTTCCTACAAATTAGGAGACGCTTCGACTCTAAATTAGAGACGCGATAATTATATTCCTATATTCATTAGTTCCCTTTCTGATATACACGAGGTTGTAACAGGCAACCATAAACAAGTATGCTATGAAGAAACGATCTAGTTTGTAGCCGAGACTTTTCTATAAATATCGTTAACTCGTCAGGTTGCTTGCGCAGTTGCTTTTATTGAGCTTATTGTGTTTTCTTCGTCGCATTTAATTCTTTAAAATTTTGAAACTTAACTATAACACATAATACACAGAAACAAAGCAACGTATAATTGTAAAAATATTCGTTTCTCACAAAAGGTGTCATGTGCAGTGTTATAATTCGGAGGTTGTCTTGCATATCTTCCCTGTTCAATGTCTTAGTTCTTGTGTCGGTGACATGTGGGGTAGCAGTGACCCAACGTGAGTGTTCAATCGACTAGTAATTGTCATACTTACAACTTGTAACGTATTTTTATTCTTGCAGGCCCAGTTATTACGCCGTTTATTATTAATGGTGCTGAAGCAGACCCAGGACAATTTCCATATCAAGTCTCACTAAAGGTTGATGGTATTGGTTGCGGCGGTTCAATTTTAGCCAGAAGATGGGTGCTAACCGCTGCCCATTGTTTTGACCGTTACGATTCCAAAATTGACGCAAAAGATCATGATGTTAGGATTTTAGCTGGAAGTTCAAGACATGTTAATAATGTTGGTGAATTATATGGGGATGAACAAGAAATATTTGTTGATTTGGAAAATATTTTTCTACATGGCAATTACACTAAAGACGGGTCTTTCTATGACATTGCACTTTTGTACCTGGAGGAACCGCTCAACTTTGATTCTGACGATATTCAACCTATCCGTATCCCAGACCGCAAATTCAGACCTCAAGGTTATTTTAAAATTTGGAATAAAACATTTTTCAAAGTAATATATTTTGTTTCTTACAGGAGGTTCAACCGTGGTTGCAAGTGGATGGGGGTATAATGACAACGACATAAACAATGTAAATAACCAGGACGATAATCAAGTTGCAAGGACTTTGTCTTTCACTGATAATTTGATGATTCTGGACACAGAAATATGTTCACAGCAAATAAAGTTTCCACTACGACGCTCTCAACTATGTGCTATTTCAAAAGAAGGTGGAAAGTTTTCTGATGTTTGTAGAGGAGACTCTGGAGGTCCATTGACATTGTCCGATGCCAATGGTGAACCTTTTGTGGTTGGTATTGTTTCTTTTGGGCCTAGTTGTTTCAACGAGACTGACAAGTCTCCTGGTGTGTACACAAACGTGGCTTATTACAGTAATTGGATAGAGCGTATAGTTCGTAGTGAAATTGAATAAACCAGAACAAGTTATGTAAATAAATAGACAGGAGGTGTTTGATCATCCTGCATTTGATTGTTGGGTTAATTGTTTATAATAAACTTACTCCAAGTTCATGTGAGGAATTTGTAGCACTCTTATAACCCAAAGGAGGATGAGGACCCTCTTATTACCTTCAGGAGTTACAGTTGCTGACATAGTGTCCTACAAGAAAAATCTGAGACACAGCACCATTTCAGCACATTCACCAATAGACAATAAATCAAAATAGGAATGCAAATAAACCTTATCCGACTTGGAGAGGCTTAAGTTTAATACTGTCACGGTAGTCAGCAAAAAGAGGAACATTTTGCCCGGTTTATGCAAAGGGAACAGATTCAGGTGGAAATTTGTGTTTTGAAGTAGAAATAAAAACAATAAGGTAATTTAAAAATGTGGTTTTTTAAAAATAACAGGGATCGCAGACACAGCAGCCGAAGGATCCAATCCAATTCAACCAGATTTTTTCCCGCAACGCTTATTGAGTCCATCATGAAGGTCATTAAGTCCAGCAACAACGGCTGCAAGTTGCTAATAATCTCCAATTCATTCCACATCCTTTGAGACTAGGCTAACAGTGAACAGCGGAAATCTCCCAACAAGAAATAGAAGAAATCCAGATCCACTTATCCTAAGTGGAGACTCTACAGCAGCAGCTTACGAGCAGAACGACGCTGTTCTTCAAGCGTTAAACATTTGCATTTAAAGTTTGACATTAAAATGATTAACTTTTAGGTTTTTTGCCTAAGAAGACACCAGTTTTGAAAAGCTCCTTTTTTTAAATCGTTTAGATCGTTAAATTCAACTCAAATTAATGGATATGTATCCTTGTAGGTAATTTTCTGCTTACCTATGCTTTTTAATATTTAACTGATGGTTTTGGCTTTGACGTACATAACCTTCTGACCATAACTTCAAGTTTATGTATTAGCTATCCAATTTAATTGAGTCTATTTTCTTCGATGTTTCTGCTTAAAGCAATTTTAATGAGCAAGGGAAGCTTTTATTTACTCGAGAAACCAAAGTCATTTATTAGGCAATTAAAATCCGTATCTGAAAACAAATGCAGCTAATGTTATTATTTACTGTATAGAAATCAGTTTTTTTATTCGAACGAGTGTCAAATGTTTGAATTAATGCAAATTGATTGAAAAAATGCAGATTCATGTGGTCAAAGTAGGAGAGTTTCTTCATTCTTCAGTAACATACAGTTTACTGTATCAAATTTTTCTGTGCTTGTTTATTGGCAGAGTTTTAGGGAAACTTTATGTCACGCAATAATGCATAAACGACACGATTTCATATGCTTGGACTATGGATATCAACAAGAGTATTTTCTTTTCTATTTAAAGCTTGATTTAAGGTTTGGAATTTATAAATATATTCGTACAATATTTATGTGTGAAATTCACTCGCACTTAGTTTTATGTGATTTCGATATGACAATCGTTGCCAAATTTTAATTTGTGAATATTAAAGACTGCATCGGTGTCTGTAACCGTAAACGCAAATTTTGCTAAATCATCAATAACACGTTATAATCCACATCATTAGTTATAAATATTAATACCAGGTAAAATGGGTAAACCTGATTTATTTATATCACTCAAATAAACAAATAAACACAGAAGGTCTATACACAATTACTCTACTTCCAGCGTTCCAGCAAACTTTAGTTTAACATATGACATTGAATTTTATTACCCTTTATAAAACTTTAGTCGACACATTCGAATGAAATTTTATTAGATTGTTTTTGACTGGCCAGATCAACTGCAGAGTTGTTGCATTAATCAATGGTGGATGAAAGAATTCAGCACTGATTCTTCGGTCTCGGTTGTGACTTCTTCACAGCAAACAGAAATTGTTTTTCCATTGCCATTGAAGTGGTTTTGGACTTCTCAAAGTAGTAGAGAGCTGAAGAAACGCTTTCGCGAATTAATTAGACACGGATTGAAAAATTCTTGATTGTAGCATGTTCATATCTATTCTGGATTGCCTTTCAGATATTTGCTCGGTTTTTTACGATGCCATCAGCTGTTCACAGAAGGAAGTTAATAATTGTCTTAGTTGATTAGTGTTCTGTATTGTAGCTAATCTAAAAAACATATCTAAAATCAATTATAATTCAAAGAGACTCCCAAGAGAAAAGGGATACAAAGTATTTTTTTCCATTATCACCGTCGAACTCCGACCAAATTTGTTAATCTTTAGCTTAGGTATCATAACTTTCTGGTTCGGTAAAAATGGGTTCATTTTCTGTTAGAATACGGTGAACTCCTGACGTGGACGGAAGATGTTGATTTTCAGTTGTAGTATAACTTTCATTTACTTTGTTAATTGTTTCGGATCTTGTATTAGTGGCAGCGTCCTTACACGCAGAGCCAAGCATGTTAATAGAAGGGTTTTTACCACACTTGCTCTGAGCTGCGGGAGGAACATTTGACGTGGATTCAGTTGTAACCGTCACAGAATTTCCTGAATTATCTGTAAAATTAGCTGAACCTTTGACACTCTGCTTTATCATTCCATCCTGCCTACGTTTCTTTTCCTCTTCTTCTTTTAGTTTTGCAGCCTCACACTGCTTGTTTTCTGGCTTCTTGCTTGTCTTCCTACGTTTCTTGTTCTTTTGGTCTCTTGAACCTATTTTTCTAAGTCTAACTATTTTTCTTTTTATTTTCCTCACTTTCTCCTTTTCCGTGCCCCCCACCAACAAATATTTATTAGCGTCCTTGGGAAACCTATTTCCAATCCATTTTTCATTCTGAATTGCACTGCTGAACGTTGAGGGATGTTTGTGCATGTAGGAAGCTACCTTTAGTCTCATTTCCGCAGGTGTTGTTCCAGGATTTAAGTGGGCAAATATTGCATACCCACAACCCATTTTGGTGCTGTATATAGGAACTACTCGTCCTGTGTCGGTGTCCACCAGACTGTAATGTCCTACTCCTTTCGAATCTTTTGTTCCTGGGGTGTACAACACAACGATCTTGTCTGGAGATGAATTTCCCTTTGGAATGGAATCTTTGTCAGTCAGGATGACAAGTTGTTTTCCTTCCAGTTTTGCAAGAGTAGACATTTCATTTATTCCGGCTGGAGCTCCCTGAATAGTTTTTTTGATTTTTTCTGTTACATCCGGAGAAATTTGCTCTCCTTCTGGTTTGTCTTGGGCATTTGCAATTTTCCTGCTTATTTCAACCTGTTGATATTGGATCATGTATTGTTTCGCCTGAGCGTTTATCTGCTGAGACACTGTGACATCTTTTTTGTCCTTTAAATCGTCTGTATTGTGCTCAGAGCGAATAACAAAATTACTTTGAACAAATGTGGAAACTTGGGTCACAACTTTACTAGTTATGAAGGTAGTTACAGGAGCCCTGATTTGAGAGTCAGCTACCTTTAGGATATGCTCACTTAAAGTATCGCTCATCCATTTGACAGTCATGCCCATCTTTTCTACTTTGAAGTCTAGTTGCGATGAATTTAATTGTTTGAAGTACTCGGAAACCCTTTTGTTTTCTTGTGATCTAACTTCAAACTTGAAATATGCAATTTCATTCGCAGTTCTGTTGCTACAAGATATTTCAATCCGTTGTGCTTCCACAGGATTAATTTTGAGGCGATGAACCAAAATCTGAAGGATATCCGTCGCATTTTCTGCTGCTAGCTTTTTTACAATCGCCTTAATTACATTTTCAATTACGAAAACTACTTCTTTCATTCCGTTTAATATTTCAGCGATTCGAAAACCAATGCTGACTATTCCAAATTGCTTGGAACTTGTAAGAACTCCTTGTAGCAGAGGGAGGCCAACAGAATTCCACAAAGCAGTGAAGGTAGCTGATTTTGGATTTAGCGTTTCTTGCACTGCTAGTTTAACTTTAGAATCCAAATTTTTTGACTGTGAGAGCTTGTCTAGAGCCCAAAGTAGTCCAAGGTACTTTCGCAATTCCACATTTGTATAGAATTGCCCTCTAACTTTACTCTCTATAACTTTGACCACATCAGATTTGTAATTGCTCATTACGAGTTGGCTGACCCTTGTTACGAGTAAATCTATTCCTTCTGTAGCGCCAGCCTCACCAACCGACACTCCAATTTGCTTCGCTGAGAGTGATTTTAAGTTAGTCTTGGTCACTTGGATAGTAGTCCTTTTCCCCCCTTCTGCCATAACTGTAGCTAACGCTCGTTCTCCAGTCTCACGTGTAACACTTTCAGCAATTGCCTTCACTCCTGTTGCAGCATCTTTGAGTTTCCCCCATCCAGCAGAGACTGCAGCAATCACAAGACTAACAGCTTTTTGAGTAGCATAGCTACCCCAACTAAACTCCCTGTTGGAATAGGCACGATAGGCTGTGAAAATGTCTGCTGCTCCTTCAGTGATAAGTCCTATTCCAACGGTCGCTCCAAATCCAGTGCAAACTAGGATTCCTCCGATTGCTAGTTGAATGGTTGCAAGACCTAACACGCATCCAATGCTAAACCAAGGAATGGGGGACTTCTCATTGAATTCACACAATATGTAAATGCCTCTCAATTGGAACTCCCATAATTCCGTCACTGGCAGCCATTCATTGCAGAAACTTTCACTCAGAAGAGTCTGCTTTGATTCCTGGATGGGTTCCATTCCTAAATCAGCGTTTTTTAAAGCACTTTTGGCGTTTTCCGTCGATAGCTCATTTAAGACGATTGTGAATTGTAAGTGTTTCAATTGGTTTCTCAAGCAGCTAATAATGTCCGCATATTTCCGCTTATGAACATTTTTGAATGCGATTTTGAACTTAGAAAATATATGTTTATTTTCTTTGAGCAGGTCAATCGAACTGAAGAATCCGGTTTTACTTAAATTGTTTATTGTTATTGAAAAAGAATCCTTATCATCACAAATATTTGCGATATCCATGGCTTCACTTATTTCTAGATTTTTGAAAATTGCTTCCCCATTTTCGTATTCCTGTGTGTGCAAATGTCCCTCTGGAGATGGGACAATTATTGAAGTCCATCCAGAACTATCCGGGCTGCATTTTAACAAAGTAATTTCCTTGTTCTGCAATTCAATAGAAGAAAGGTTCTTCAAAAACCTTTCCAAGTTGGAACTCTGCAATTTGAGGTCAATTATAGTGTTGGTGAGTAAACGAAGTGTGTGAAGGATTTTAGTTTGATTGCAGGCGATCAACTCAACCGTTATTTCGACATCTTTCATCACATTATGAATTGTAGAGTTCCCTGATTTGTCCTGGAGGTTAAGTAGTGCCGTTTCTGGCAGATCTTCAATTTTTTTGATTGCTTTATCGAAAGTCAAATTTTTCATTGAAACATTATGATCACCAATGATTTCAATGTGAATATTGGCCTTCCCCATAATCATTTCTTTGGCTTTCTCTTTCATCGACGAAGTCTCTTTCCATGCCTTAAGCATTTCAATTGCAGCTGCTCGAGAAAGTTCATTTCCATACTTATCAGGACTCATAACCTGGAGAAGGTTATCCAATCCATACGTTTCTGTGCACATGATATCAACTGAAGCACACAATTCCTTGCAATTGTCGATTGTATCCTTTGCTTGATCAATCGCACCGGAATCGGATAAGTCATTAAATTCAAGAGAAAATGTGTTGTGTTTCTTCGCCAAATGCGAAATAACATTCAAGCATGAATCCACAGTATTATCGGTGAAATCAAAAGATTTGCTCATATGTGGAACAAATTGTTCCCTATTCTTTGTCACATTAATTGCAGTGATGTGAATTCCCCTCAAAGAACTCTTTGCTACTTGCATAGCCTTTTCTATACAATTTGAATAAGTGTTCAATGCGTTTTGCTTCAGAGTTATTTGTTCAAATAAATCAGAGGTCATCCCAGTAGAACTGTCAGACTGCACAAGGCTTTGCGCAGAAGAAATGTTTGCTAATTCTTGATGTATTTGAGATAAGGCGACATTGAAACAAGCCACAGCTTTGGTTCTGCAGTTGTCTTCGTGTGTGTCAGATCTGTAGCCCGTTTCACACTCTGCACTTAAAAAACTACAAAACTTTCTCTTCACTCTACGAAGAAAGTAGAGTGAAGAGAAAGTGGGTTTCACCAAGACAACTTTCACAACAAGACTTTCACTACAAACGAGCGCGAAGTTTGTAGTGGAAGTCCCTCTTGTAGTGTTTACATTTCCATGTGAGA
>JAQGAC010001899.1:0-12020 GCA_034696585.1 Isotomurus maculatus
TGTTTTTGATGCACTCTCGTCGTCTCATTTGTTTTTGATTTGTTGTCATTTTCACTTCATCATCACACCTCCTAGAAGATCTTTCCAGAGCATCCCCGAAACTAAACAACAATATCCTTGTGGCTTTGTTGTTGTGATTGTTGTATTTGCATAAGCATAATATTCTGAAATGCATTCAATCTTCCACACGCTAAACATCCTACATAATGCGATAACCTCTGGATTCCATAATAGTAAGACATTTCAAGAGGAAGGGTTCTCAAGTGTCATTACTCGTCTATTCAGCTCCAGCGTCACCCAGAAACTCAAAGAACCGTGAAATCAAAATCAATGCTGCAGTTCTTGTTAGATGACATAGACCATCTTGAAGGAAAGGATTGATTGTTGTTTATTTTATAACAAGCAAAGTAAGCGCCTGTAATTTGGTTGTTGTGTCAGCTTCACTGCTTAAGGGAAATCAGAATTTGGCACACAAACTGCAACTTAGTTTCTCAAGACATAAAAAGCAAAGCAAAAGAGACAATCGGAGGTTGTTTATTTTGAAGGTCTTGTCTCGATTCGGTATTCCTCTTGAAGCTTTGAAACTTAAAGTAAACGAGAGAGAGAGAGAGTGAACGTAGACTACAACTGTGCGGTTGAGAATCTTGTACCTTTTGCCTTTTACGCTGACACAGTTCCCCGTCAGAAAAGTATTCCCCAGTGGAAAACGTGCGGAAATGCTTTTTCTTATTATGGAAATAAGAATTCATTGAGATTAGGTGTTGGACAATAAATCAAGAGGACGTTAGAGTGTGGGCCGTCACCAAGTGTAGTTATAATTCATGAAATCTAGAAACAAATAGTTCCGTGACAGGGCCTGTTTTGCCCATATCTTATTCTGCGGAATCTCAACTATTCATTTGTCCCTAGGAGATACCTTTAAGATGGGACATGGCAAAGAGTCGCATTGTGAGAGCATCAAGTGGCACGGGAAAGGGGAGTTTCTCGAGGATATCACTTCCCTAAGATAAATGTGAGACCTGAGTTCGCATTTATGATCCTCTTTCCTTTTTATTCCACACGCAGAGTTGACAACGAATCTGTTGGTGCAGAGAGGTTCTTTCATAAGACTACACACGACTTTCTCTCCCCTTTCACCAGCAGATGATGATTTCATCTGTAGCTTGACGAGGTTTCGATATCCTAGGGAATTCCGGCAAAGAAAAAAACTCACTGTGAATGTATTCAGTATGAATATCTAAACGAACGCCTTACCGCAACGTTGTTTTGAGTGCTTCTTCCTTTCACCACTTGTAGAATATGCAAAAAGGACTTTAGACTTTTATCCCATTTCAAAGAGTTGAGCAACTCGTTACTGATGATCATTGGATCAATTTCTCTCTTTCGGTCACTACTAACAAGATATTCTTTCATCTTTCCTTAATCAATACACGAACAGATTTGATTTCTCAAAGCTTCTGACACGGCCATGAAATAAGGAGACGTCTGGAGACAAGGGACATCCTTTCGCGAATTGAGATTATCCAACTCCTTCGTACTACTGTCATCTTCGCAGTGTTGAAAATGAACTCCCAGGCGTGAATAAATCAACATTGAACTGCATTTTATAATTCTATGAAGTTTACAAGAATTTTGGAAACACTCTCTCTTCATGTTTTCCAACTGAGTGGGCACAACATGCACTGTTAGAAGTTGGAGCTGTGGGAGAAAGTAGTTCTCAATTTCGTGACGTAATTAGATGCAAGGCACATTGACAAAGGATGACGAGGAGAAGACACACACGTAGAATAAAGAAACGAAGCAGAAAATACCGTGAGAACCACTAATGTGGTTGTGGTACATACTACATTATATATGAAAGAATGGACAGAGACAAAAGCTCTTAATCCTCTTTCTTGTGTGGCTGCATAGCCTGTTGCTTGTCTTCTCTGTTTTACAAGAAGAAATGTCATTTGCTAGTCATTAATAATGCAAGAAGGTGAAAGTGTAGTATGAAGACACAGATGACTTCGTCCTACACACCAGTGCCCTAGTTTTTTTGTTATCAGAAAAGACAGAGTTTCCTTCGGCTCGTGTTTCGATTCGTGTCGAGAGAGTATATTCCAAAAACTCAGAATGACTTATTGAAGGATTGCATTACTCAGAATGTTTATTTATGTTCTAAAATGACTGCTGGGGTGCTGAGTAGTATTGTGTTAAACATGAACAAAGTAAAAGACGGAAGAAAGTAAATTATTAATGTCCGTTGTTCCACTCTTTGCTTAAAAGCTATGAAAATGAGGATACTCTTACGTAGTGTATAGCACTCTCTCTAAACGCGTGATTGTTTAACATAACAAAGCTACACAGAAGAAGAGTTGAGTAACAGGTAGTGATGATAGTCAAGTGGGACCTGAGAATGAGATGATAAAATTTAATGGGCTCAAGCGTAGGAGTAACAACTCCGAGCTATACACACACAGTTTACTATTATTACTTTACTATAGCCCCGTTTTTTAACTCGGTCCAGTTGTTGTTGTTTGTGTTGTAATTGAAAGTGCAGAGTTGCTTTCCCAAAGTTGTGTCAAACGAAAGGGAATTCATGGAAAATGCAGTAATCCATGAACATCGTAGGATAACTAGAATTACGGAGGAAGTGATTAGGGAAGGTTTACAGATTAAGAAAGGACGCCATAAAAATAAAGCACACACACATGAGAACAAGTAACAAGTGGGAAGTAGTGGGTGACTGCAAAAGAAAAGCAGTTTAGTTGATTTGTCGTCGATGGAAGTTTCAAGGAAGAAACTAGCTAAACCGTGTAAGCTATTAATTCTATCAGAAAGTTGGGAGATGGATTAAGTACGGTTGTCGTCGCCGTCCTTCTCATCTCATTTGGTGAAAGCATTGCTGATGTGATGACAAACATTTGCATAAAGGTTTGAGGGAAACTACAACGAGAGAGATAGATTAGACAGTTACGTCTTCCACTACTTACTACACTACATGTTGCACATGTACGACAGAGATTCTACTCAGAGATGATGGCAGGCAGCAACTGGTGAAGTAAATTAGAAGTGCAGGAAGGAAGGCTGAGTCTGAGATTTATTTTGGAGGAAGAAGAGAGGAGATGAAAACCTAATTTAGTTTGGGACTTTTACAGACTTATATGGATACTTCTTGGGCATGGGGAAAATGTTAATTTCCATCCTGTACGGATGAGTTAAATCAGGTTAATTAGTTCAAACGAAGTTACTTTTAATTAACCAGAACCGTGATGAAGATGGCTTTAATTTTAAGGCCTTATGGGATCATTACGAGGGAAATAAATTTTATTTCGATAGGTTACATGGTTTCTCCATTCAGTTTTAAGATCCTAATTTCTTTCCCTATATCTGCATTACATGTATGCACTCACACAGTTCCAAGTTCCAAATTGTTATAATTCTATGTGGTTTAGATTCATCACCTCACTGAGCCACTGAACGAATTTTTGCTAATAATAGCTAATAAGAAGTCATCGTAAGTCTGATTTTACTTTAAATTTTGTTGGGTAAAATCGTCTCAAATTTTTGTTTATAAATGATACCCAGGATTCTTCTACAGACACTGCTGCAATAGAATGTCTCCAGCATTTTATATTCAACCACACATAATGTCTGAGTTTAATTTGAAAAGTTTACGTGGTTCGATTTTATGACTTGCAGACTTGTATGCGTACACGGTGTTAATAGTGATGTGACGTTAATTGGAAAGAAGAGCCGATTGTTTGACAAATCTAAGATTGTAAAGTACGGTGACATGACATAATAGTCTGTAATGTGTAAATAATATTGTATATATGTAATCCTCCTCTAATCCAAGTATTATAGTACACAATCTAATTTGTAAATCTACATTTCACCAGATGAGATCTCTGTATATCTGTGTATTACATCATTAGTACATATTTACTTATGTATGTAAGTAAATATAATATGTTATATATGTAACATTAATACGTTTAGATTTTTATGTTAAATGCAACCAAATCGAAAAATTCATAAATGCTATTCAGCCATCAATGAATTTTCAAGCAGACAGCTCAAATTTTGCTTACTACGTTAAATACCATTTGTATTCTGAGTTCATGAGATGAATTGTAAATAACAGTAGTGGTAATATGTTAGAATTTAAGTATTAATATTATTTGATATATGCCACACGACAGAGTAGACATTAATTGTTAGAACGGAAGCTAGCTCAATTGTAGTGGGAAAAGCAGTTGTGAGTTTCAGATATTTCAATAGAGTTGTTGTAGGAGATATATTTGAATCAGCATGGATGTAAAATAGAAATTGAGTAGTGTGTCAAATGCACTTTCTGTGTTTCGAGTCCAAATATCTGTCTCATTATGAATTACAGTACCAATTGCTTTTAACTAGCCAGTACGCCAGTAGTAGCCAAGTCTCAACATTGAAAGCTTTAAAATAATATATAACATATAACTAGAAGAAACCAACCTAAGATGTCTCCAAACGGCCTAAAGTGTTAAAGATGGTAAGGAAGGCCACTTTCTCTTTGGGAAACCGATATGGAATCTTTGACTGTAGCGTGAATGAAGAAATTCTATAAAAATGGGGAATCGTTGTGCATAGGAGCCTAAAAGACACGTTTAAGAGATGTCGTCGTGAAACAAAAGCTGTTAATGATTTAAAATGAACTGTACAGAAATCTGTGTACCAAAATGTGAAATATTTGTTGATAATCAAGATAATAAATAAATACAAAGCTTATTTTCAGGTGAAATCATCGTAATTATTATTTATTTACTTCACACAGTTTGGTTGTGAACAGGATCAAAAATATTGGGATGGGGATCAACAACGAGGTTCTTATAATTACATTCAACTTCACAGTCCACGGCATGCAACTAGAGGAGACTTAACGATAAAAATAATACTGACGTGTGGATAGACAAGAAGAGTTTCTCTGAGTAAATACTTTTTCGTGTCCTAAAATTTACTTATAATCGATTCAAATTCCAACCAACTTGTTGAAAGACATGTCTCACATTTCGAACTTAAAATCACTCAAGGCGTGTTCATGTCTTTATCAAATAATTGCTCTTCATAGTGTCTGAATATCGAGTGAAGATTGCATAGGACCGATTTGGATTACATTACTACGAAGTTCGACTATCTATTAGTTAGTAGTATTGAGTTTGTTACTGACCAGCAATAACCTTTTCTTTCTTCCAACTCTTTACATCACAAACATCAAGAATCTCATTGATTTGCATACTAGTGACTGACTTGAAGATTCTGAGTTTCTGAGTTAAAACTCTCAATTAACATGCTGTGTATTTCGCAGACTAACTATCGGGAACCTTTTACGAGTTTAAACCCCCGAAACTCCCAACTGAAAATGCTGCCCCAAATGTTTAAAAAAATTGCGACATTATACATAGGTGGTATCATGATCGAGATCCGACAATTAAAATCTGACAGATGTTTTCTAGGGTGAGCCTTGTAAACTCACGTTTCCTGGTTTTTAAATCAACGTACATTACAAGAGAAACTTATTCTTAACTAAACATAGGCCTACAGAATGTAGAATGTAGAATAACTTATAACATGCGTTCAAGAATCATGCACTACAGTATATCACATCAGGAGTAGGAGCAAAACTTACGTATTCGTTATCGTAGTAATTAAAATTAAAACTCACTACCCCAGTTCAAATAGGAAAATCAAACGGTAGCAGCAGCAAACGATACTCGTGTACTTCGGTGTCAAGTGGACACATCTTTCATGTGATTTAATGAGTGAAAAAACCAATCCAATTTGGTAATCCATCCTCCTCCGTAAGCTTCACTGAATCTATAAGACATAAATACAACATATGTGAAGTTAATATCTGGGCTTACGTGTAACGTCTGAAAAGTACCTACCTTGTCTGAAAGTAGTTTAAAGCGTCTTCCTTGTTCATGTCAACAGCGAGAGTTTTTCTCAGGTAGTCCACATCAGCGATTGATTGCAATTCCGCGATTCCACAAGGCAGCATGAGACTGAACAGCGAGATTAATAAATTGGAATGCTTTCGAATACTTATGTAAGCTTTTCCACACAATCTCTGAAACTCTTCGAACTCAGGACTTTTTCGGGGATTATCTGCTCCTTTAGCGATTACACAGAGAAAATCTTCAGTCAGAACGAACGGAACGCGTTCTCTGTTTATTCCAAACTTCTTCTTGAAGTGTCCCAGAAAGTGTCCGAAGTCAATATGGAAAATGTGACCATCTTCCGAGACCATAATATTGTCAGGATTCCTATCCCCGATTCCTGGTATATTTTGTACAATTTTAAAATTATTTTCTATAATAAAAAAATTAAATTGGCATTTTCAAACTCAGGAACAAACCTAAAATAAAAGTCGCCACGCAGTAGCCAGCACAAGACTTAGTAAACGTGTCGATGGCTTTTTCGTACTCTTTCTCCTTTTGATTTTTATCACTGAGCCATTTATGCAATTGAGAGGACTTGACTTGAATAGCTGCTAATGCCCCTGCGCGTCTTTGGATCGTATAAACCGTTTGAGCTCGTTTAACCTGAGAAGGAAAGATAGTTTAATATTTAGTTTTTTGTATATATTGACCCAATTACACCAATAGGATATCCATGCTCACCACTTGGATTAAACCAACTTGCTTGCCAGTTGCAAGGCAATTGTACGTCAACATTTTCATGTCGAGACCGTCTAACCTCCATAGTTCGTCCATCATGCGAATAACCTGGTGTACGAATTAAAATATTTGTAACGGATTAAAAAATGAATTTCTGTTTTAGATCAAACCTGAAGTGTTAGCATGTCCTGCCTTAAATCATCGCCATTCTTAAATATGGCCGCTGTATCACCCGGATTTTCTGTGCAAATCATATTGAATATGTTTTTATATTATACGTGTGTGTAATCCACCACTCCATGCGAGTTCATTGAATTAAACGAATCGTACCAACGATCTGTGCCAGGGGGTCCTTATTACACCACACCAACCACAGTGGACGCTTGGCTGAGTCCATAATTCGACAACTCTCTACTTTCAAACTCCCCAGCTCAACTGTTGGGCTTACAGGATTGCTGACATCTTCTAACACCTCCAGAAAATCTGGTTGCTTGATCTGGTCCATCAAAAATCTAAAATATACCCCAGTGCAATGTAAAATTTCACTTAATTGTTCTAGAATCAATAGAATGGAAATGAGCTTTTAATACCGTAGTCGATCTTTTGGAGTTTCATCTTTCTTTTCTCTTAGAGAATCAGTCAATACAGTTAGCTTATCAAGGGCTTCGACTTGTTTGTAAAGTTCTTTCAGATGCCCTGACAGTCCACGGCAATAGGCTTCCAAGAAAAGACCGAATCTGACATCGAGCCAAGACTTTCCAGATATTTCAGATCGCAAGTGCCAGAAAAAGTAATGACCAATTAGCCTATTTCCTAAAGCCCTTTCAAGTACAAATCTTGCAAGTGGAGACTGAATGTATGGCTCGTATTTTAGAGACTGAACGAGCTGGAGTAGAAGGTCCAGCACGTCTGAATCATATAACACTTTGTTGAGATTTCTAACTGCAAACGCCCGAGCCTGAAAAAAATTTTACAGTTAATTAACTAAGTTCAATGGAATGAAAATACAGTCGAACTATTATATTAAACTAACATAAATATCCGCCGATTTGCAGTCTAAGAGAGCAAGAGCAGTTTCCATTGAAATATTCGGCCATCGGTTTAAAAGTTCGTAGAACTACACACACACCCAGAAAAAACTCTTGCAGGTTAATTACGGAAATTTCGCAGTAAAAATGACACATAAATTGATCATAATCGTACGATTGAGGTCTGCTCTCTTGAATTCCATTTCACGGCGGTCATTATACGAGGTAGCGCTTGAGGAAATGCTATCCTGCAGTATTCCCTATATTTCCACACTAAAACTTTGTCTTGTTCAGATACTTCACAAAGAGGATCCCTTTGCATGAGTTCATCAAGTTTCTGGAAAATCAAAATAACTCAGCAAAGAGTACACAAAAAACGCACATAACTTTCATT
This sequence comes from Isotomurus maculatus, assembly GCA_034696585.1. Lineage (NCBI taxonomy): Eukaryota > Metazoa > Arthropoda > Collembola > Entomobryomorpha > Isotomidae > Isotomurus > Isotomurus maculatus. The sequence goes on from JAQGAC010001899.1 coordinate 8,064, forward strand.
CATCCACAAACCTCGTCCCAAGGAGCAGTAGGAGTCAGGATTTCTCCGTCAAAATGGTGTCCTGGAGTATCATTATAATAAACTGGTACTGAGTATTTATCAAACTCGAGCTCTAAAGTAGACCCTTGCCTATCCAAGGAAGATCCTATACACCGAAAAACCACCACAATAAGTTCACAAATACTGCTTAATACACATAACGAAGACAATGAGATTATGAGATAAATTACCTGCGATACCAAGTGGATTTAGCAGACTAACAGAGTCTAACGACAAAGGAGCGGGCAACAGGTCTAGTCTAACTTTTCCAGTTACTAAACGCCCTTTATAGTCAAAAATATTAACATTTCCCCAAGCCAGCATGCAGTACTCCTCCTGTGTTGATTAAAAATTTAACCCTGAATACATAATTCTTTTGGGAAAATGGTAACTGCATTTAAAGACCACAGTACCTTAGCTGTTTTCTTTTTCGGTTTAGTAACACTGCAGACAGATAAACAAAACCTTCCACTTCTAGGAATATCACAAACAGGTATATTGAGGGTTAGAGTTTCATTCCATCGAGGATTAGAAGACGAAACACTGGAAGTCTGGGAAAGTTTACACAGGGGTTCCTCTCCATGGAATACACCGGCTTTTACGCAAATCTGCAAGTTTAAAATGCAAAATATAAAAAATTACGCAACACTGATTCTAAAAGCTGAAAATTCAAAAAACGCATTACATTATCGGCTCCCGTCGCATTCCAATACTGAACCCACAACACTTGAACTTGCAATGGCATGTTCAACTTCAATTCTTGTTTTGATTTTTCCGATTCGCTGATTCGGTACGTTCTTCTGCAAGAGTAAATTCACTGAGTGAGTAAGTAATTAATCCAATAAGAATTCGATGATATTTCAATCCGAACAAATATTCTCACCTAGAATACGCTGGTACATGGAACGGCTCTAATGGTAGTTTACTGAACAAATATTCTCTATCAACAAATTCCAGTTGAGGTTTTACTCCTTTGCGTACCATATCGCGAACATACTGAAATACAAAAACCCACTTTGATTATTCTGTTCAATATTGAGCAATAAATGAATCAAAAGTGATTGGGCTAAAACTGCATCAATTTACCTTGTATCTTGAAATTGGGTGATTGCCTAGAAGGTACTCCTGACGAGCACATATTTTCAATACATAGCTGTCTGAGGTAGGAACCAACTGGGAATCCATCTGATGACGAAATATCAAATCTATAGCTTCTTGAATCACAGTTGCAGCATTGGCTTCTACTGCGACTTTCACAGGGACGGGTCGATTGGAATTATTGGGCATCCACACAAGTAGCTCCAATACACCATCATCACAAAACCGCTGAGTATGTTTGCCAGGGTTCTCCAGCAACTGAGCCCCAAATGCATAGAAAACATGATCTTCTACTTCCTGTTCTCGTCTTTCGATTACTTCCCGACATAACTCTATCGCTTCTTTCCTAAACTCGATAACTTCTGGTTGGTCAAGTTCATCAAACTGATTAGCAGCTATCCCAATCATAAAACCTGCAGCACACGCAAATCATAATTAGGACGAATACGCTGCTACCCAGCTATTTTGCGAGATCCTTTTTCCATAAAACTTACTGATTTGCGAATTTAAAATGTTTTCTTGCTTTGTCGACGCATTTGGCTCAACCAACTTCAAGAAAGGAACAAACAAATGCAAATCACACAAACGCCGTGTTTCATCATGGAACTCTTCTTTCTTTGCATCTTGTGTAATAGACGTAAAAACATATTCTTGACTGCTGCTGAGAAGGTGGAAATAAGGATACATTGGACCATCTCGCCAAACTTGTGCTGAAAACAATCAAACAAACACAAATATTGAGACATAAACCTACAGATTACGAACTACAACGCAATGACTTCCGAATACGTTTGTTGCTTACCTTTGATCATCTGCAAAGTCTGATCTCTGACACATTTCATCGGAATTATAACTCCGGTTGGCAGCAAGATGTCTAAGTCAATCTTGGAAGGCATCAAATGATGGCCCCACAGTTCTCCGGATGAAGGAGGCATTTTGCTGTAGTCTTTTAGACGTCAGGCTTCTTAAAAATAATCTAATTAGTACACGTCACAGACGTCTTGATACACTGGAACCACTAAAACTACACTTATTATGTATCTACTGGACAAGCTAGGATGCAACTAACATGCAGATCACTTATCTTAATAATATGACCACTAACACAATTATCTCTTCCACCAGTTCCACCACACATCCTGTCCCTCACTCCTGTTTACAGAATAATATTTTTGTAAAAATGACAAAACTAAACTCGGCTACTTCAGTAGTTTTAGAGAAATCTCTTTTCTTCTCAAAATCTCATTGAATTGTGGCATTCATCCTGCTATATTCCCATTACTAAAATACGAGTAAACCTGAGTACAGTACTACTACCAAATCAACTGTGCATGTCAATAACTCATTTAAGGGAAAGAACATGCATCGTCATTTTGTGATTTACAAACTACAACGATAAAGGATGCGACTTGAAGTTGTTGTGTTCGATCCGTTATGATCTGAAAAGAAAAACAAGTTGTTTGCATTCATAGTCGTGTGTTAAATAATTTACATGATATTAATCCATAAAATATTCTGCGGTGCTTACCTCATCCCCGAACTAATAATATAATTATCATTCAGTACTTCCCCAGTTTGGTGGTTTGTATAAGTTTGTGTTGTACAGTTGCACTTTGCAGGATATTGTAATGTTCGAAGCAGCACAAGGTCGATACTACTTGATTACTTAAATGATTCCAAGCTTTTTAATCACAGGGCTTGATAGTCCGTCTCCTCGGTCCTCAAGAGTTCTTTGTTTTTGTGAATTATCTTTCCTGGAAATTCTGTCCTCCCAAGTTGCAAATGAATCAACCTAAAATGCAATAACAAAAACACCAGTCAACAAACACAGCAAAAAAAATAAGCTGTGCTGACACGAGTTCTTTGATCAAAACAACTTTAGTATCAATATATCCTCCTCCTTATTGGAGCGTATCAATTTTATATTCCTCCACATATCACAGCTTCATTATATAATTAGATCGTATTGATCGCTATCATCACTGACGTTGTTATTGAGTCACCTCATATTTCATATTTTATCAAGATGGATTATCTCTACCTTTATACTCCTTGCCATCCGATATTAATGACCTCTTCGTCCAAATCCTAAGTCTTTTATAAATGTTTATTATAGGAAACCATATTTAGGCTGTGCCAGTTATATTGATACATTTGATAGGTACCTGGTTTATTAGTAGTTTAGGTTGTACTAACGTACGTCATAATATAATAAAATTTACCATGAGTGTCAATTATTTTGTACAGAACAACTAGAACACATGACATGATAAGTATTGTATTGAAATAACTTAATGAAAATCTTCGGAGATTTTTGCAAATTAAACAACTCATTCATGAATTAATTTATGACGCACTCATTTATTTATACCTGGAAATTGTATATGTACACCTGACAATTAAAGAATAAATTTAATAATAATAATCATTAACGTTCTTTCGCTCTTAAAAAAGATATTTTTGTAACGACTAAAAAATAAACTTAAATTATATATATTATATAAAAAATAATTTCTTTTCCTGATATTTGATTTATTTCACTGCATACAACTTCAGCGCTTTTCTATATTTATATTTCCAAACGTAATACCTTAATTAACTTATTACGCTACTACAAAACAAATACAAAAAAATCAAAGGTGGATAGAAATAGGAAATAAAATGTTGTTTATTTTTATTGAATAAATTTGGCTCAGGAGGATTAGAAAATGCAAATGAAGTGTAGTGAATGTTAAATAGTGAATATGCAGAAGGGACTGACCTGAATAGTTAGGAGGGACCCGTTGCTGATGTTTTCGTTGAGTGGGATTTTGTCCAGAG
>JAQGAC010001900.1:0-12020 GCA_034696585.1 Isotomurus maculatus
GTTTCGTCATACACAAGGACTCTCCCAGTGTTCACCAGCGTCTTTACTGCGATCTTTAAATGAGTTCATCATCTACCTACTGACTCACTGACTCTGTCCCATCGATATGGATCACAAAACATGAAACTTATTTTACAACCTTCGCTCTCCCAGCACTACAACCAACAGTACGATTCTCAGCTTTCAGCGTTCCACATAAAAAACAAATGCAATCGTTCCATGGAGTCCTCTTCTACTGTATCTGTCAATTTCATGGTTCACGTGAATCACTCACAAACGAAAGTCAAACAACACTCCTATAGGATTTCTTGGAAGCTACAAATCAAACTTAAAGGAACATACATACGACTAACTTTGAAATACGTTCCTAGAACCCAACGCTAGAAACAATGACATTCCAAGTAACTCTGTCAGAACTCGTTCTGACGTTTGCGTATCAAGAAGCCTTTCGATAACTTCAATGAATTCCACAAAATCCAGTCGGTGGTAAAAGGTTAAGAATCAGTTCACGTGAGATCAATCCAAAAGTTAAAACACTAGTTAAAGAAAAAGTAGATCTCCTAGGTAATAACCATGCCGCGTAGAAGAGTTGGAAGAAAGTAAGTAATTAAAAGAACTCTAATGTATGCAAACTGTAGACGGAGTTCTTATCGTTGGCTTTATCCTCGTCATCATAAGAGAGCGACAGGATGATAGAGACATAATAGTTCAACTGACAATTTTAACAAGACTCATTAAATGATTCTTGTCTTTAAAGAAGAATGTAATAACGCTGTAACGCATGTTTGAGAGAAATGTGAGCACATACCTCACCTTGATAATGCATTAGATTAACCCTTCCCTAAGAGAAGAACAAAAGCAGCAGGGTGTAAAAGCAAAGCAGCCGGTGGAAAGCGAGGACAGGTAAATTGCCCAGTATTATTTATACCATCAAACCAGATGGGGGATCCAAGTATCCAACTCACTAAGTTGTAGTTGGTCGTGTCTACCAATCTCCCAGCTAATTAAATTAAGGTTGATCAACTTATGTCTCTCTACCCAGAGAGAGTTTTCTGTCTCTCTCTCCTTCATGTCCAGTTACAAGAGCCAAACCACTAAATTGGCAGAACATAGAGAACCATCGTTACATCACAATCACTTAAGTTACAAACATGCTGTAGTTTGTCATCGACATGATCTTAATGCCTCATTTTTTGCCTCATTTATTTTAACATCGAATCTTTCCCGTGGGTGGTTTCTTCAACTTCATATCAACGCATTAAAGTCAAAAGTACGCACGAAAAAGAAAAATAAGAAGTGCACACGAAAACTAGTCTTACGTAACCTTCCCTGCTGATTTTTTACGTAGACTTTATAATCTGCAATCCTGGCTCCCACAGGCACAATTTCCAGCTAACGAATTCATGAATGCGAAACCTCCAACGAAGTCAATCTCAACTATAAATACTAGATCGAATTTTTATAACTGGTGTTAATAAATTCTGCATTGCAAAAATCCTACAGCCTGGACTTCCAACGTTGAATTTGGCATTAGTCTGTCAAACTGCATTCCACCTCTATGCAATCAGCCTTAAGAGCTTCAGACTTCATAGCTGAATGCACATTATTTGGTACATGTGTGAATATTCCGTGCAAAGCCAGTTTAAAATGATCGGAATGGATGTAAAAGCTGATGGAAGGTTGTTCATATGAACGGATTCTGAAGTCAGTGGATCTCCTAGTTATGTCGTGTTACACTTGGAGTCGAAGGAGATTGGAGAAGTCTGGGCGAAATGATGTAGGAAATGGGGAGGCACACAGAGAGTGATTCAAAAATCAAGGCATATAGGGAGTTGTGATGTGTCGTGTGGCGTAATCACTTGTGTAAATACAAAGGAACTTCTGTTCGGAATGACATTGAAGTAGGACAAAGAAGAAGAAGGAGAGTTGTTATTAGATATTTCTTTCCCTACTTGGGAGACACTCGTATGCAACGCATTCCTCCCGTTCCAGAAGAGCAGGCAAAGAAATGATGAAGGATCCAATAGACTTTCTCTCTCTCTGCTTGTACAGCTTGTTTCCTACTTTCTCCATGTCTTCTGGCACTCCTTAAAGAGAGTCTCTCGGAGAGTAAGGAAGACGGAACTCGGGCAGGAAGCAATTGGGATGTTCGAAAAGCAATAGGAAATGTTGGATAGATTATGATAGTTATAATGGCCATGACTGATGGTGGATATGGCTGAGAGAACCGATACTCCTTCTGGAGCAGAATTATCTATGGACTGGATAACCCTCTTCCACCACAGTCAGTCGTATGGGTGCTAAGAACACCCACCACCACATGACAAAGCAGCTAAACTCTCCCCATAAAGAACGGGTGAGTATCTTCAACTATTGTACTTGGAGTAAGTATCAAAAGTAGGAGAAATGCGTCATATTGTGAAATGAAGTATGGCATTCCGTGTCCTCTCTCTCTCTCCAGTGACTCAAAGCCCTCAGATCAAATATGGGCTTTTGCTTACTACACCATCTTTCCCAGCATCATTATAAAAGACCACGATTGATGATCGAATTGAGCCCAAGTATCTCTCTCCCACTATTTATCCACTCCGAGTATTATTATACATCATTTCACACAGTAGGAGATCGTTAATACTTGAACGAAAAAGTATTAAGAAGATACAGCCCTCCTCTCTTCCCTCTCAATTTCGTGTCAAAAATTTTCAAAGGAAACATTCTTTTTGTTAAACAGAATTGCTCCATATATTCACATCCTTCGGACATTTATGTCATTTTGAGAGGCTTGATTGTCAGTAGAACTCCCAACATGTGGAGGAGGAAAAAACTCTACTTTTTCTTCCACCAGAAATTATAAACCTTTCCCTCTGAGCTTTCTACCACCACCACAAACTTCCATGCACCACCGTGATTCCTCTGAGATCTCAAAATTCACAGATTGCTTGCTCAGACGCAATCCTTTATTACTGTAGGCTGGCACGAATTGAAATCAAAATTTTGTGCTTCCCCGTCATTATCATCATCATCATCATCATGAGATGCTTCAAGAGATTCTAGACTTGCGATTTGCAATTGCAAATATTTTCTTCCCACTACCTACGACATAAACCCAAAGAAGCTTGTTGGTGGTGTGAGTTATCTTTTGCCCTGAATCCACACTGAGGTTTAAACAAATTACAAAGCACCACCACATCTCCAACTGCTTTCTGTGAGTTCGTATCCTTTCTGTGCACACAGCAGCCAAGAGAAAAATTACGCTCATCATTCCCTTCTGAATTGCTGAGATGAAATCTTTTCTCCTTCTTTTCCACTCGAGCGGGTCTAATGCCAGCTAAAGGAGGAATGAGCTGGGTCATTATAATCATCATAATAATCATAAAAGTAAAGGCCAATCTTGTCAATATTTTGTTGTGAAATGGAAAACCCAATCTCTACGAGGAAAAGCACACAAAAAATTACCGACCGAATGACACAGTTTTGCTCCCGAGTGCCAGAATTACACTCCCAGTTACTTTTATACAAAATTATATGAAACACATGGCAAGGAGATCATAAGACGAGGAAATAAGGAAGACTCTCAAGTGTTCGAGTGTTATTACTGGTGTCTCTACGAAACTCCCATCCATGTTCCATAATACGGGATTCTTGACACAAGCCATTAGCTCTTCTGCTCAGGCTAAATGGTCTCGTCTTTCTTTCCCAATTTCGTATGCAGTCTGCATCCACCACCACCACCGTCTTAAACCAAATATCAATGTCCTACTCCCTTCCATGTATGTCCTGTAAAGTGATACACTTGTGAAAAGACTCTCGCAATAGAATAAACTTTTTCTCCAAATGGGATCTCCGTTGATAATGGAACTTTTTCATCTCGAGCAACGCACTTGTCCCAAAATTATGGTTTGCAGTCATGAATTACTTCGCAACTAGTGTAATATGATAATATTTCAAACTATCTTGTGCAGTTAGTTCTTACAAACGGTACACACTCTAATATGCGTAATGCTGAGAGCTTATGGGAGACATTTACGCAACTCTCTTCTCTACTGCTGTGTGTCCTTTTAGACGAATAATATACAAGTTTGAATCAAAACTCCGAACATGCTTACATTTAATACTTCAGTAGAGTGTGTGTGGGAGTCATAAAAGATTCCCAACGAAGTGTGGAGCACAAAGAAACATCATACAAACCTGGAACAGCTTCTATATAACACTACTTTGTACGACTTTGTCCTTTTAGAAACACTTTCGTGGACAAAATGATATCTATCTCTTGTGATGCTGTGACATCAAACCACGGTAGATTTATTTCTTCTCCTAATGGAGAAAGTTATAGATTAATAGAATAATGCAAATTGTCCTACAAACTAGTTTCTTCTTGGTGGTTGTCGGACATTTGTCAAGACGAAGGAATTGTAAATTGTCGTGACTGAGCCATACGGTACCACACCACGAAGCAACCCATTCCAACAGAGATAAATCCTCGACTTGATTAGTCTGAGGAATATTTTCATAACAAGAAACAGAGAAAAGACCATTTAACTCGACTTGCAAACACATCACCAATTTGGGTGAATGATGATCTCTAATCTACATACATTTATGTCCCTTCCCGTGTGCGTCGGTCTCAACTACAAATTGCTTCCAAAAGTTGTCCACATTTATATTCTCGGGTTCTTTGTGATCCTAAATAACTCAACAGGTACACAGAGAGACTGAGATTGAATCACGGATCAACGGCTGACTGTCGCATTATCTCAGTTTTTTACGAGGCCTCTGCATACATAACAATGCTGGGCATTTCAAGTAGCATTTTAATTTTTTAAGATACCAAAACCACTACTGAATTCATTGTTTCCAAGTCTCCATCTCCTTAGCGTTGTGATTGAAGATATGGAATGTCATACGCCAACATACTTAGGAGCACATTTACAAGGAATGGAATGCACATAAAACTACACATACACAGAATAAATTCTTGCTTCCAAAAGATATTGTCATGTTTTGAGAAGCTCATGTCCTCCGAACTTTATATATAATAAAGAAATAATATAAAGTATAAAAAGACCGTAAGGGAAAGGGGCAACTTTTACGTGGGTAATAAACTCACTGTGGTTGTACCTAAAGTTGTACTACAGCTTTGTAAAACTACATTTTCTACATCCACTCTTAAGAAGAAGAATATTATAATCTCGACCAGAGACACGATTCATGACTCTCCTCACAGATATATCCATCTAACAGAATCTAACTGCTCCATGTAACATTGTCAAGCAGATGAAACATTTCATGAGAGTTCACAGTCCACGTGATGAATAAAACCTTCCATGTTCTTTAACCCTGCAATAAAAATCTGTCTCCTTCTACAAAGAAAAGCTCTATTTGTTTAATCAAAGACGGTTTTTATTGCCGTGCGGGAGAAATCTCCTCTAAAATCAGATCAGCCTGGCCATTTAGACCCCAAAGACCCCTCCACTTCTTCCTTTCCTCTCCTTCTAAGCGTTAAACTTTCAAACTTTGTCTCGACGACACAATTTCTCTCCAGATGAAACTCAATCTCATTCACGAATCTGATTGCCCAACAAATGTTTTAAACTTGAGGCTGACTCACCCCAGGTTCGTAGCATTTTCCTTCGAGAATGGGTCCTGAGATGTAGTCCATATTTCTGTTCTCCACACTTCCATTGAAACACATGTGAATGTTCTCCGTAAACTTGGCCTCAATGTCCCTCATTGAATAGACACACACGGCCGACTCTGCTTGGGGTTCGTTCGAGATCCCCTTGCTTTGAGCAAACACAGCCACCAACACTAATTCACCTGAGGTCACACCCAAACTTCGCGCGAGGTCATCCTTCGCCTGGATTATTTTGGCATCTTGAACTAAATTGTAATTGACGTTGCCATTGCTGCACTGGAGCGTCACTTCCGTATAACTGTCGTAATTGGCATCCGTAATGCAAGTACGAGCTAGTCTCGACACATACCCTTGTTCCTCGAATCCATGCAAGTAACTTTGCTTCTGCACAATCATAAAGTACGCGTAGTCACTGGCATTGAATCCGTACACGTATTTCACGAGGAAGTGATCCCTGTACTTCACGTCGATATGCAGCATCGACTGTTTGGCAAACGAGTATTCAGCATAGTCGAAATTGTACAGATTTCGACTGGAAATCGCCGGAACGTCGTGACGATAGTCTCCTCCCTTGTGGGTGAAAGTTGTCCCAACATACAAGACGTTGTGTGTCGCCCACATGTTGTACTTTGCAGGTCCAATGAATGCGAACGTCGACGAGATCTCATCGTTGGCAGCAACCGCGTGTGGTGCGAACTCAGGAGGAAGCGTTATATTCGTCAGATTGTACTTGTGACACGCTCCTTGTGCTACTGAACCGCAACTGATAAGCGTCCTCGAACTCGAGTCCACAAGGAGGACTTTGTTCACATTGTTCGTCAACGAGATCTCGTTCACGTCTGTTTCGGAGCCACACCCGGTCGCGTGACAATTCGGGTTATCCAACTTGGGTCCTGTGGTCACTGTGGCCTCCAGCCGTAGGTTGGTGTCCAACTCGTACAGTCTGTTCACCGAGCCAACATACACACGACCAGAGAGCGGATCAATCGCCATGTGTTTCAACGCAAAGGTTTCATTTAATGTGATGAACTGAGAGGTAAGCGCAGAGTCACTGATGATGAGACCCCCTCCTCCTCCCCCTCCCCCTCCAGGAACATCTGAGGGAGGACCTGATGACGCCAGACTCACCAAGAGTCCCGTAAAAGTGAGGAGACTCAGGTGGAATCTCACACTACCGTCCATTCTTGTCATCGCTGCAACAATGAGGACAGGACGTGTGGTGTCCGCTCCCAAATCCCTTAGTCCAAACAATCAAATCTGCAACACAAAAATAAGTGATTACTCATCTCCCTCTTCATTATTATTGCGATTAAGCTCCTAATAACTCTTGGCACTAAATCCTTTTCACTGGGGTTAACACTCAAACATATTCCATTTCCAACGAAGATATTAACTTCACGCTTCCTCACACTTAATCCCGCTCGTCTTATTCATTCATTTTAATCTCTTGCGAGAAGACTCTTTTCTTCGTCTAAGGACGCATTATAGGAGATCTCCCTCCTATCCTCCTAGTCTTCCATTTGGAACCTCAAAGGGAACCTTCTTCGTCCCCCAAGACACTTTATACCCAGTCCCATCGCTACTCTCTCTCTCACAGACTCATCTTCGGGTCTTCAGCTCACTCAGACGTGGAGAAAAAACTCAAAAGAAATATCATTACATCTCTCCTAAGCCCTCCAGGCCTGGAAATGAGGAGTGGAGACAAAGTGAATCCAAGAAGTTTTAAAAGTAAATCTCTATTCATGACAAGAATAAAATGAAAACTTTTTCAAGTTCAAAATTGTCTCTGAATGAAATATAAATCTGCTCATCTCATTTTCTCGTTGTTTGCTATCAAGTAATAATCCCCTAGTCTCATTTCATCTTCCTCTTCAACTCCAAATGCAAAACTACAGAAAACTACAACTACAAAGTACCCAACTACCCGGGCTTCCATCATTCACTCGCAATATTCCTTCATTTCACTATATTTATTGCTTCACGGGCTTTTTGATTCTACGTGGAATTCCAAAACTACACTTTCAATATGTGAATACCAGGAGGGAGATACTTTAGGCACTTTAGCGTGAGAGAATCCACACTAACTATATCGTTGCTTTTCATGATTTAAAATGTCTCTATACTTTAGTCTACGGTAGCTGAAGCCTTACTGAAAAACCATCTGATTGTTTGTAGATTTGTTGGATGCATTTCTATTTGGTGGGGTGTAGCGGAGAGTGGAAACTTTCCTAGTCATTTGCAACGAAGTATAAAAAAGGTTCATTTGTCCCGTGGACGGAGAAGTAACATTAGAACTTTTAGAACTCTCCCTTTAATATTTGCTCGGTGGTTTGGTTACTCTACCCTCTTTACCTTCTCGTATCAATAATAATAACAATAATAATAATTGTAATTCCAACACGAGAAATGATTATACAATAGGCCAACATGTGTGGCAACTCTTTCGCTAATGGTCATTGCGTTATGCCTACTGTTTCGTGTGCTCCCTGCACTCCACAACTTCGGCAGAATTCTCCCTTTCACTTCATCTCTCTTCTCATAATGTCTACTGCGGTAATGGAATACATTTTTTAACCAGTCCAATTCGTTCAGCAGCCCACAGACTTAAATTCGATTCGGCATGTGAATCATTACTGTTCCGCATGTATGTGCATGTGTGTGTGTTATGTATGTGACTAGTGGGATTCGTAAGCTGCACTCACATTCGAGCAAATTGAATACGACTCCACGACGAAGAATGAATAAAAAGCCTTAATTAATCCTCAGCCCTTTTTTCATTGACAGCTTTACAATAGAACCATGTCATTTTATGCAGCCAGTTTATAAATGTTCTTGTTTTGTTATTCAATCCCTTCATACTTTCATCCATCCACCGGTAACCGTGGGCTTATTTTTTAGTGTCTTATTCCAAACCTAGGAATAACAATTGAAAACGGCAACACATGCGATTCACTGTCTTCCTTCAATCAAACGAATCTGTGCGCAGTGACCTAGTAGCAATTTACTCAATATTTTATTCCTCTCATCTTCTTGCAGCTCATGATTTACACACAAGTCCTTTATGCACTCGAATCTCTTACACTCGACGACAGTCCTGGAATAGCTTGAACGGTTAGAACTCAGCTTCTAAAATCCAATGTCAAACTGCACAACCTGCAGCAACGACAGAGCAACGGAATAAAGAGACCTTTTCCACTTTCTCCAGCGAGGAGATTGTAACCAGCGTACATTTCACACGAGCATTCATCTTTAGATGAAAATAATGAAGACTCGTAAAACTAGAGGAGGAATCAGTCTTGTGGACTAACTACCTTGCAGCTACGCTTATACTTTATGCCTGGCAAAATCTTAATGAAGAGTGAAGCACATGTAACCGGGAGAATAACTTTTCCGCTCTCTCATCGCCAGATTCTCCCCTTTTCCGGTGCGTTAGTCGTTCATACTTCATATGTGACACACACACACACACACACGATATCTCCGATCTAACCTTGTTGCATAATCCAATGCAATGCCAACGCACCAGCGTTGCGTCGACCTAAATGAAGACCAGATTAACTCATGTATAATTTTATACAAGAGATCACTACTATTCCCATCCCTTCCTGTGTCCTGTGGCTCTGACATTACTTCGTCTAATAAATCCCTGCTGCATTTTATTTCACCAAGCGCTCCTTTAATGAAAATGAAAGGCCTTCCGTGCATTCTTCTTTCCCCAAAGAACTTACACAAGACATCGTAAATAGTAACTCGCAACTGTCCCACTACACCGAGACACACTTAACGTTTCCACTATCACAATCCATTTCCTCAAATAACACAGCACAGCTGCCAACTTTGGTTGTAAGTTGCATTCAACCCCGTGTGCGTAAAACTTTAAAACTTCATGTGTAGGATTATTAATCCCTTGTGTATGCAAATATTTTAATCAATGAAGTTGTTATGCGTGTGTGTGTGTACGTGTATACAACCCAGGTTACACAAAGTTACACAGTACAAGATCATTAAGCGTTTTGCATGTGCAGTGCATATTGCATTCTTTAAGAGCTTTTGGATGATTTACATCTTGAGATTTACAACAACTCACACACCTTCGGAAGATCTGATCAGATTTATGAGTTCTAAAGGAAGCTTAACAAAGAGATGAGACACATCTGCTCAGCCACCAAAACCAAAATGCACACATTGCCATTAACTCTGACCAAATGTGAATTTGCATTATTGTCCTCACATGCGAGTGCGACACGAGGCTTACTGCTCGCTCGCTACTCCTTCTTGCATAATTCATCGAATATGATCTTGTCATTTAAATTAACTCAAGTGGGTCTTACACAGGCTCCTTGTTATGATACAAATACAAAAGACTATATACATGTGTGAAAGATTTAAGCACAACATTGCAATCCACTCCACTCTCTCATACTTTCATTCCACAATGTAATATGGGCTTCGACTTAAATGGAACAACTATGTAATCACTAATCACGCATGCATGAATGCTTTTCCACTGCTGCACTGTGAGATGCATACTCCCACAAGATTCATAAATTTTTGATGTAGCCACGTGCAATAAATAATCTTCCATATCAAGATTAATGTGTCCACACATTTGTACTCGACTAAATAAGCTCCTCTCTCAATCGGTAAGGGGAATCGTCATTTATATTATGTTCGTACTTTGTAACGGAATAATCTAACTGTCTTCCGAACAAATTAAACTTTATAGAAGTTCGTGAGAACTGAAATGCTCTGCTGATACGAATTGTATCTCTTTGTGTTACTTACCCCTTTTGTTTCTCTGTGCTAATTAAGGAGACCCAATCTGTGGCGTTTATGGAACTTATATATCAACTCTCACGAACAGTTGAACTATCACATATGCGAAACTTGTACTTAAATCTTAACTTCAAATATAATATTTTGATAGCAACTTGGATTTGTGGAACAAAGAAACGAGTAAGTGTGGAGAAATCCGTCTCGAGACGCTACGCAGAAAATGACGGCATTTTCCCTTGTCGGCGTTTCTTCCTTATGAACACACTTTCCTTCTGCTTGATGCAATGCTACGTATCGCCTCACTTAATATGTGATATTCTCATCTGACCAGAAAGTATAGGGGAAACAGTGAAAGCACACAAAATATTCGATGTTATAATTGCACTATGCATTCTCTAGGAAATGCATGATGATTGTGCTATGCTAAATAGCTGTCTTTGCTATCTTTGCTCCAATTTAAACGTGAATTGTAGATTGTAGTTTAGTTTCTTAGCACAAACTGACTTTTTGTAAGTTATCTTTACAATAATATAATGAAAATAAGACGAAATATCATCTGAAGCGAATAATGTAGAACACATGCCCTGGACAATGATAACGAGTGTGATGAAGGATTCATTCATTCATCCTTCGTAAAAGGTTTTTGGAGAAAATGGAAACTTTCGTTAGGGTGCATCTGACAAAGCAGCAGCGATGTGTAATTTGGTGCAGTCGAGTTGGTTGTTGGTATCATCTCCTGCAGTAAATATAATTAAGTATGATGAAGCTCCATAGGAGGAAGGGAGATGTGTGGTGTGTTGGTGTCCATGAAAAACTTCAATTTTAAACGGTTCAGAGCAAATTGAAAAAGTCAAAACAAAAAAGAACAATAGGGTCGAAGGAAACTTTGAAATGACTAATGTGTCCGTTCCTCCACAAAACTAAGTTAATAGTTTCCCTTTTGAGCCCACCTTCATCCACATCATCCACCAAACCACCACCACCACCAGACTTGCTATTCATGAACTTTTCTCCTTTGCTGGCGACAGCTTCGACCATTTCCTCGCTTGTCTCTCTCGAGATTACTTAAGCGTACGATGGATGCTAACTAGGACTGTAGCAAAGAGGACTCCAGGACAGGAGACGTGTACCTCAGGACTCATGAATCTTTACTCCTACCAACTCCTCAGCACAGAGATTTGCTGGAACTAGTGAGGAAGCTACATCATCACACAATAATCCTCATTTCAATAACAAATCTTCGTAAAACCCAAGAAAAGTGGAGGAAATCACTCTGGGAACCAAGAAATTTAGGCTGAGGCTCGAGGTTTGGCCGAGTTTAAATGAATCATTTCCTCTGAACATTTCTCCTTTATTACCACCTACTTATCCCCTGTGTTCCTATTCCATTAGAGCATATTTATTTACAGTCATCACAGTGATAATAATGAGAAGCTTAGGTGTACACGTAGGGTCTCTCCGAACTCGACGTAGCCGAAGGCATAAGACCAGAAGAAGAGTCTGGTGGAATTAGCTTAAAACTGTGGAGCTTGTACTGTCCTTGTGCCCCGTTCTTTACCAAATTTTTCACGTATCCGTCCAAAAAAAAACGACTATGTCCCACTTTTTT
>JAQGAC010001901.1:0-12020 GCA_034696585.1 Isotomurus maculatus
AAATGCCACTATCGCCATCCTGCAGTTTAACAACCAAGCTGAGAGTGTTGGGCGGGGCTTTCGAGTAGAATTTAATTGATTTCTTAACTCAGCGTCGAATTTGTCATCCCTTTGGCCGAATAAACGAATTCAACTCACCCGTTGTTCTCATTTCATGTCCTTTGTGTTCCACGGGTTCTGGGGACATAAAAGGAGTAGTGGCATTCTTATTCGGAGGGCCAACACTAGTCACGGCGTAGTTGGGTAAGTTAGGGATGTCCTAAGGAACATGAATTTAGATGTCACTTGAGCAGGTGGGGGATGAGGGGAAAGGCCACGTGGCTGCACTAAAAAAGAATTAATCAAATGATCCCGGTGGACGAGGCCGCTGGGTTATTATAGTTCCGTGACACTTCTTATCCATCCCGTATCTTCCATTAAGCTGGTATTTGAATGTTGTCCTTTTTGCCTGGAATTAATGGGCCACCATAGAAGATGATTTTTGCATCCTGAAAAGATGAATAACCAAAGAGATTACAGAATCCTCCAAGATGAACATTTTTGCATCATATTTAAATTACTTTGGCTTCAAAATGGCCTAGGTTTATGACATGCGAATGGACCCAGAGTAACCATCACCCTACTAGCCTTGAGTTTTTGTTGTGACTTTGTTACGCAATCTACGTTCGCAGTTACTAGCAGAATATCTGAACCGACACGAGAGTTGAGAGGGGCTAACCACAGGTATCGACACATAAGGATGTAAAAACACAAAAGTAAAAAAATGTCTCACTGAGGGTTCTTTCTAATTGTTTGGCCGTGGTGCCATAAACTTTCAAAATTATTCGCAAGAAGAAATTCAGAAACCGACCATTGCGCATTGTGCTGTAAGAGGTGAAATTGTGTCTTTTTCAATTAACTCAAAAAAGAGAAAACACAAAAGGTTCTTGCGTATCCGAAGCAAATCTAGTAGTCTACTAGATGTTGAGATTCATTGTGACCTTTCTTTTTACTAAAAATAATAATAATTTTCAGCACCACATAACTGGAGTCTTATGCTCGTCTTTCGTTATGAATTTGATACATAGATTATATTTATACTTGTTTTTTTAAGTAATGGCAGTTCTAGCTTTGGTTTTATTCCCCATTGTTGTATTACTCACTTACTTGTTTTATTTGTTGCAATGACTCTTCCTCCTCGGTTACGATCCACTGTTGCTAACTGCCCATACCGTTAATCATTACAATTCGTTGTTGTTAGTTTTTGGCCACAGACCCGCATAATTATTTATCACTGCCTATTCATCAGTATACAGCACTCGTCTATTAAGCTTCGTCACGATCCTTGACAATAATTGCACATTATTTTCCTAAACAAAAAATTCAACTCACTTTGAAGTTCACACGTGATGTGGTTGCTAAAACAAATTAAAGAGTTTCATAATTGCCCAGGCTCTGTAACTGCATGTAGGCTTTCTCATGCAAAGTCTTCACTTCGATTCAGAATCCACATATTTTTCGATTTACACGTAAAAAATTTAACAATAGTTAGACATCGCCGTATACCACTCTGTCAGTAGTTGTATATTAAGCACTTTAAACTTTACTTGCAAAACCTGTGAATTGAATCTTAAACAACAAACTGACTGACCAAGGCTATCTTCTAATGTATATCCTCGTAGCAATGACATAATTGATTTGAATTGAGCACAAGAAAATCTGCGCACTCTTAGACACCTACATCTTCTGATAATAATTCTAACCGATTTGAATCGTCGTGTGATTGTGTGTGTAACCTATATCCAGTCAATTACTGTTTGTATTTTTTGTGCAACAATTCTGTTAATGAATCGAAAAATATTTACCTCATATTTGCAATGAGGATTATAATATTCGTTTGTGCAACAATAATTCCTGTGCTCCGACCTGAAATTCCGCAGCAGCCTAATTTTCCGGAAAATTCTGATTCATTTCGTGGATTGGAATCACTTCCTGCTTTCTCCGTAGCATCAAGAAATCAACTAACTAACTCCCGGGCTCTCCAACGCTGCCAGTAGGAACCACGTCCACCCCGGATTAAATTCAGTTCATGAAAAGTATGTTCGATCTTCGTGGAAAGAGAGATCATGCAACTGTCCTCGTCTTTTCATCCTTCCCAAAAACCTGTAAAACATACCACTTAATTTCAGTTCAACGCGGCAACTGCAGCCAAAACTTTGGAACTGCCTAAAACAATGAATGCTTTATCAGATGTTGATACCAGCTTTCTAAAATTCGCATATAAAGCTACAAAATTCCATTGTCAGATGGGTTATTAGTAGTCACGGTTTCGCGTGTTTCCATCCACAAATAACTACATGCACACATTAAGCATGCAATTTTTGTGCTGTAAGCATCCATAGAGGTAAGTGCGTGTTAGTTACGAATTCCGTGTACATAACAACTGGAAAATATAAAATCCTGAACAGCTCCCAATCTACATGTTTTAAACTAGAACCTAATACACCGATGAATGAGGTAAAGTATAAATTTTGCATTATTCTGTGAGTCATAGAAATACCATATAATCTTTGCATGAGTTTGCGAAATTAAACTCCCAGCTTGCAATTCGATGATAACTATTAACCACAAGAAATTATGCCAACATGTTATTAATTTTAAAAATAACAAGGTTATTGATTTAACCTTTATGGATAGATATACATTGATGATAGAACATACAGATGGAATCTACAAAGCGTACCCATTGTTTCTGTAAGCTGCACATACATCTACAAAACGGAAAGGAGAAGCTAAAGTGATTAATTCTTTATCACTTAACAAGAGATAACTGATCATTGAACTTTAATAAATGACCATCTTGTCTCAAAGCCTCATTCAGTCTTACATTAATGATATGCCTTAGTAAACATTTACCCCAACTACATCTCAACCATATCTGCTACGTCTTAAACTTCAAATTCTGAGAAATTCGCAAACAGGAACAGAAGGCCTGTCAACTGTCAACTTGTAATTTTCATGTCTAACTTTGGTACTGATAATCTTTGACTTATTTGCAGAAGTCTTTTACGTTTAAAGTCAGCACTGCCTAAGCCTGCCTCCATCCCATTTTATCTAACCAGGACGTGCCTATAATCTCTGGCATTAACTTCTTTCCTCTGGGCTGACTCCCACTTCATTTCATGTGTAGCTTTTGAGAGAAGATATTCTAACTCTTGAAGACAATATTTTAAAAAGTGTCTAAAATGAATACCACACACTTTATAGTGTTACTTCTCTTTTTACTGAACTTTGCATTATCATCCTCTTCGATTGGGATTTCCAAAAGTCAGTTCCAACGTAATAATAATTGGAATCCAACCTCCCATAAACCATCCTTGGAATCATTTGAAGATACCCGTCTCCAGCAACCAACAAGAGCAAAGCGAGATTTAGCCACAATGCTAAAAGGATTGGACGACCGACTTTACGAAATTGAATATCACATGACAGAGTCTAACTCAACTATTGAACACGTAAGTACATCTCAACCTGTCCTGTGATTTTTCCGAAATTCCTATTGTTTTAGTAGCTATGAAATTCATTGCTTATCTGAACAATTTATTTGTCTTGGCAGCTGAGAGGATTTCTAAGTGCCATTGGCTTTCTACTTCAATCTGGCGATTCCAGTAATGCAAACCCATGCAGAAGAAGCAACTCTGGAATGAGACCTGATAACAATGATGACACAGAAGGAACTACGGAAGACTATATTCAAGGTGAGCAATCGAATCCTCCCAATAGTGAAGATGATTGGACTCTAGTTGGATCGTCTACATGTGTGAAAATAATTAATGGACTGTACAATTATGATGAGGCCAAAGAATTGTGCAGGAATGAAATACAAATTGGTAAGTTTGAAGTCGGTGAACATATTAAAGAAAATATTAAACTACAAAATTCTGTGTATTTTAGGACAAGACATCTCATTCCCCGAAGTTGTGCGAGTGGATTCGTTAGAGAAACAAAATTCAATCGTAGATCTCCTTAGAACTCATGTACCTTTGGTGGCTGGAGTTTGGGTGGATATTATTTCCAATACGGAGAGCTCATTTGGTGAATTACATTCATTGGGTAGCCGACAAGGATGTACAGAACTTAGAAATGGGGGACAGAATACTCGGGTAGCGGCTGCTCACGTTCCTTGGCAGAACGTTGAGTGTGTTCGTACCAACTGCGTCATGTGCGAAAAAACGCTTCCTATTCCATACGCAGAGATTGTTCGAAAATATGCGGATCGTGTGGAGGTAGAGAAGAAGTCAGACCTCTATGCTCACAACGAGCGTGTGGAATTGAATACAAAAATTGACGAGATAAATGACTGGAAACAAACAAGACAGGAGCAGATTACAGTGGACGCAGAGCAAATTAAACTGATGGCTGATCAGATAAAATATTTGACAATCGAGAACGTTGCGAGGAAGGAAGATCACGCTTTGCTTCAAACGCAAGTGGAGAATCTAAAGCAGAGGAACGTAGAACTAGAGGATTGGAAGAAGACGTTATTGGAGTCAAATGCGGAGACGATTTTGAAAATGGAGAGACGCCAGGAGACGCTCTCGGCCAACTTGTCAAGGGAATTAAATGAAAACGTAAAATAATCCCACAAATTTAATTCTATTTTTATATTAAAATATCGAGTAGGAGTTCGGTCATCTTTTAAAATTCCGAATGTGTTTTGAATGGAAACTCGTTTTACTGAAGATGGGAAATCTGTTCCGGAATTTGTCTGATTCCTTCGCCCAGAAGTCAGCCAACACGAATTTGAAAGTGGAGAGTTCATTTAGGAATCTGTCGGCGTCCTTCGCTGAACAGCTGCTGCAGAGCGACACAAAGGTGACGGGGCAACTTGGAACTTTCAATGAGACACTAACACACGTACGACGAGATACCCTTTCAACAAATGCGGCGACAATTTTGAAACTTGAGGGACGCCAGGAGACGCTCTCCGCTAAGTTGTCACGGGAATTTAATGAAACCGTAAATAAATCCCATTCATTTATTTGCATTTTGACATTACAGTATCAATTAGTAGTTAAGTCACACTGTTAACTTCGAATGCTTTTTGACTGAATTCTCCTTTTACTTCAGACGGGCAAACTGTACAGGAATTTGTCGGACCTCATCACACTTAAGTCAGCCAACACGGATTTGAAAGTGGAGGGTTCATTTCGGAATCTGTCGGCGTCCTTCGCTGAGCAGCTGCTGCAGAGCGAGTCGAAGTTGACGGGACAACTTGGAACTCTCAATGAGACACTGACGCATGTAATTATTCCTGTTTCCTAATTCATTCCACTCGTTACCAACACCGTCTTTCGTTGTTTCCAGTCACTTTCGCATTTGGCGTCGTTAATTCCTCCTCCGCCTACTTTGACTGAGGTGAGTCTCAGCTTTGTGTACTATTAATTAATACGTGACGCGTCAATAAATTGACGGTGGTCTGCAGGTGCAGGAGGTGAACGCGGAGCAGGGAACGATTAACTTCACCGGAGGGACCAATTCGCATCTGCGTCGGAAGATTTGGGTCCTCAAATCTGTAGCTGGGGATTCTTGTCGTAGGATAAACTTCGTGATGGAGACAATGAAGCTGGGCGACAACGCCCGTCTCTCCCTCTGGGGCTCATATTATGGATCTCAACACGAGTGGAAAGGGTGAGTCTGAATAAGTCCGAAATGTGAAATAAAAGGTGACTTAATTAAACTCGCAGATCTCCGGCTGTCTGGCAGAAGGCACAGGTTTTGGGGTCTGTGATTCTGGTGACACTCACGATTTCCCCGGGAGCAGCGGAGACGCCCAGTTTCAAACTCAAATTCAACACCACTGGCACTGACACTGGTTACAGTCAAACGAGTGAAGTTCTACGAAAGGAAGGGCCGCAGGTCGTGTCCTTTCCCTCCAACAACGCAGTCCATATTCCTCCGTTGAGTGAGTTCACTGCGGTTGTCGCTCCTCTGAGTGGCAGGACCTTTGGAACAACACTCAAGTATCTCGATTTCAAGTGCAACAACGGATATTTAAAGGTGTGGTTCCTTGATGAGACTGGCACCGGAGATCACTACAAAATCTTCCCTTCGTCTGCCGTCAGGTGAGCACAACGGGGACGCCGTCATAACTTCACTTTTATTTCTGTTCTACTTTTATACATGTTTCCTGTTTCAGGCGGTGCGGAAGTCCCGGTGCCATTTCGGAGCCACTCGGAAACTCAACAGTAACTATTTTAAAGTCTACTTCCCACTTTTCGAGCAGCGGGAGGGGCTATCGGGTAGAATTTGATTGAATTCTTTGCTCACCTTCGAATGTTTCCTTCTTTTCTCCCAATAAACTTTTCAACTTTCACCCGCTGTACTCATTTCGTCGCTTTTGCGTTCGTTGGGTCTGCAGAGGGGCATAAAATGGGGAGTTTCATTTGAGGGTCACGTGAGTCACCGTGGAGGGAAGGATTGGGGAAGGTCTGTGGGGCCGGAATTAGAAAGTCGCATGAGCACAGGCGGGTGAGGGGAAAGGTCACGTGGACTCAGGAATAATGCGCCAAACGGAATTGAGTTGACGGGCTGAGGAGATTCACCGAAGAATTGGACGTCCAAGAACTCCGTCTAAACGACGCCATTTCGTTCGGAGGAATTGACGTTGAGCTCATGAAGTGTCAAGACGCACGGCAACCACGTCTTCCAACGACCACTCATCCTCAAAAACTACCACGGCAACCTGAGGTGCGTCACTTGGGACATCGCGTGACTTCACTTTGGGGGTGCGGCTTTGCAAGTGGGAGGAGTGGTGGACGGAGTGCAAGCGAAAGTGGAGAGCTGCTCCTCCGAAGAGGCCCTCAGCGAAGGAGCCCGTGAAGACTCCCAGCGCCCACCCTGCCGAACTCAGAGCCCCCACGTCCTCAACTCGACCGAAGCTCGGGACGCCGCCACCCAAAGTCTTCCCCCCACAGAATTCACCGGCAGGCAGCCACGTGGGCGCTTAATTACGTCTACATTCCTCTCAACTGCCCCTTCGTCGAATCGTAGTGACGGGTGTTTCCGTGTCATTGAAGACGACGTCGCGGAAGTTGCCAGACTTGTGTGAAGCCGTTTGGAGCTACTCCAACCGCCCCCACAGGTGGAAGCGCACCTTCTGCCTCTCCCCACAGCCGAGTCCCCGACCGCTTCTCCTTTTTAAACTGACCCCACCTTGACCTCCTTGTAATTAATTATGACTTCTGTGCGAGCGGCGGGTCAGAGGGAGTTACCTTCTTTGGCTACTTTATTCTTCGTCACATTCACCTAAGCGTCAACCACGCACGTCAACCGGCAGCGCAGGTCAAATTCTCAAAGGCACTGCCTTACAGGCTTCACGAAAATGACAGGAATGGCAACTAAGTCGCAACGCTATGGCGTTCAATAGCACATTAATGTTTACATTGTTTAGACAAATCAATTTGATAGGTCCTGAAGGATAATAAAGATATTCAGCATCTTATAAAGACGGTATAATTAACCCAGCACGGGTATGAAGGTGCACCTACACGTCAAGGGAAAAAATCCCAATTCCTCCATTATGTTTAGTGCCACACATACCAGCACACGCAATTTTTACCACAGTTTATAATAAACACCACGCAAAAGTAGAGCTTTGATAATTATTTCCCTGATTTTCGCTTCCATTTCAATAATAAAACACAACCGTTTCATTATCGCGAAAGAAATCAATAAACGTACAAAACAACTGAATGCGAATGCAACGACACAGCTCACTGTGAGTCCATGCAAAATAGTAAAAAATAAAACCGTTAAATGCTGAATTATTCACGCATACTCAAATTTATTTTCAGTATACATCAAATTTTTATTGACAGTGTGTTTCTATTTTAAAATTCAAGAGTCTTGTACATGTTTCGCAAAATTTGTAACATGGAGTCTGCATATTATTATAATTATAGAATATTTACGAGAAACTTAAAGAAGTTACAAGTCATGTTACAAGAAAAGGATTAGTGAGCTCAGAAATGGACATCAGAGATCGAAATCTCTGCGTGTTGATTTTTAACCAGATCAGTTTATGTCATAAACATTAACGGCCTAAATCTACCTTCTCCTACTTAACACAAACAAGAAGGAAGCCGAATGGAGTATAACTATTTTAGGTTAATAATTTCCCGAAACCAATTTTCTAAGCAGTCGTTTTCTTCTTTACCCCTAAAAATGTTCATGTTTTGGTTTCAGCGCATACAAAATTCATTTAAATTGTTTACTTGCCGTCTAAATTGGACTAATATAATTGCATTCTCATGTTTTCCGTTCCATTCAAAACTTTAGGCATTTCATAAATACCAAATCCAATTCGTGTCTACTTTGCAACTACATGATTCCAAATATTTCAATTATTTTGCAAACGAAGGTCAAAGTGAATACGCATGCACTGCTTTATTCATGTTGGCCACTGCAGTCGCAATTTTGCAAGCTTCCATTCCCCTATTATACATAATTATAAATGAAGAGCCAAAGATTAAACGCCATTAGAAGCTATTTATTGTCCAACAGGTATACCTATAAAGTACAAATCCACGTAAGCAGGAACACTTTATTACTAAACGGGATCACAGAAGACTCTCAATGGCAACCATTCCTCGCAGCCGTCGCAATTAAATACTTCTTCCTCGCTTAGGGTGACCAAAAGCATAGCCACAGCCATACACCTCTATAAATGAACAAACTTCAACTCCACTCAAAAAATATACTCGACTAAAATTGTTTTTAATTCGTAGTGTATTTCGAGTAAAGCTGAATTATTAAATGCATCAAGGACGATTATTTTTAATTAAGTCATTTATGTCGAGAAGATTGTGGTAACGCTAGAAAATCCATCAACCACCACCGTTTTTGCTTGGTGAATTCTTTTATCCTTTAATCACTCCTGTCGTCTCAATCCAAACTCAGTCACTCACAAAGCCACTTCACCACTCAGACTGGAGCCTCGCTGATTACCACATTTAAGGTAAGTAAACGAACATTTTCCGTTATTTTCTAATACACAAAATGTTGCGCGTTAATTTTTTGCATGTGTTTACTACGCAATGCTCAGTATTTTGCACTAATAATAAAAAATAGTTCGAGTTTAAATTTAAGTGGTTCAGAATTTTTAAATTATTAACTTTATTGTGAGTGCTGTGGTATTGTTGGAGTAATCATTTTCGGTACTCCAAGTTCACAAAGATAAACAAAATGTAAGTTGTTTGGAATAACAATTTTAAATGCGGAGAAAATTTTTACTCGGATTAAACATTGAATACACAAGCTGGAAATAAAATAAAAGTTGAAATAGAAGTAAGTCCTCGAATTAAATTTTTAGAAAATTATTTGGGTTTAGATTATTGTACAATGTTGTCTTGTATTTACTTTACTCAGCAGAATAATTAGTACCATAAATCTATGTAAAATTATCTGTTCCCTTTCTTTCTTTGTAAAAACATGCTGATCCATGCTGAAATTTATTAGATACACGAATGGGATAAAGCAAATGTTTACAATTGTGAATATGGACGTGTTCGATTTGCTTTGCAAAATGTTATGACAGTTCAAGCAAGACACTATCCAGGACCTTGAAAAGGATAACATTAGATGTTAAAGCTTGGGTTGATAGTGTAGTGACTTAATATACTGTCTGATTACTAAAAAGTTAGTAGTGAATTTCAAGTAGACACGTATCAAAACCTGAGTAAGTAACTCATTAAGCAGTGAAGTAGCAGATCCTCCACATCAGAAGTCAATAAGCTCCAGACTTTTATTTGGAAGATTGGAAGGGGTTATTTCATTGGTTCGTTAGAAACAAAAGACTTTTCAGTTGAGTTCATCATATTTTGGATAGGTTAAGATAATAAATGCCATAAATACAAAAAATCCATGATTGCATGCGCTTGATTTACTAACAAATATGCGTTAGTTATATTTAATTGCAAATAAGTTTCGACAAATATCCAAAAATAAAAAAACTAAGTTTACATTTAGGTCATAATGACATCTCGAAGAGGCGTTATCTCAAGATAAAAATCAAGGCATGAAATTCAGCATATATTGTTGACTTATGATTCATAAGTAAGTGTTGGATGGATCTGCTAAACCTGGACTTTTCTTTCCGAACTTTAGTCTTTATGCCCCATTTCATGTTTTAACCTGCGTACTAATGAACTTTTATCTTTCACTTTTTCTATGTTCCCTAGGAAGAGAAGCCCAGTTTGATTGTTTAGGAGAAGACCTAAAGCTTTGCTTCCCTTCTAAATCGTCTGGGTCGAACCAAAGTGGAGGATCGCACCAAAATACGTTCAAGTCACGGTTGGAGCAGATAATGAAAAAGACGCACGCATGCGGGTGTGGTTCCGTCTTCCTTATTTTCACAACTCAACTCGCAGTCCACAAGTGACGTGTGGTAGCAGATTTTAAGAACCGGATTAAACAATAGAGGAGGGGAACACGAATGGACGCCTTCAACACTCCATTTGTCAGACACACGTCAGAAGGATGTGGATATGTTCCTGAATATCAAAGATACATTAGTTGGTACAACAAATATTAATAAATAATTTTAAGCGACATTCTTACCATCACTGCGATTATCACAAGAGAAAAGCACAGGGTCAATTTTTAGCCTGGGGTCGTGGTGAGAAGTTTTAATGGCTACAAATCAACGTAATAAATGTCATGCAGAATCACTAACTCACCGTTTGAGTTCCGTAGACCACCACCAACCATGTAACTCCTGTTCAATTTCTCAACCCAAACTAATTCAGTTCGAAAATAAAAGACAGAATCAGCAGAGTGGAAAAATCATCGACATGACGAAATTCTCAGAAATGGGTCACCGAGTCCAATTGAATAAATGCATTAGACTCATGACGTGAGTCACTTAAATTTCCTAAAATGTATACTGAATGTTTGTCGTGTGTTAATTTCATTCCATGTTGAAATGCAGGAGCCCAACTAGCAGCAACTTCTATCATCTCCAAAGTATCCATTTTCAAAGTCAAATATGGAACATTCCCACCAGTTCTAAAGACCACTGCTATGTTATTCGGAATAATATAAAGTATAAATTGAAGTGCTGGAATGTATTCTCGAAATTATGTTTTCCTTTCCATAGCACAGTCTTCTTTCGGGGTTACATTTGTTTCAGCCATAAGACCAAGCTCAGGTTTCATTCATTTAAATTTACTAAAGTTACTTAAGTGTTTTGGGTCACTCTAAACTTATCAGCGCAGCAGTCTGTCATTTATTACATTCCTGTACTTTTTCCCGACTTCTTAGTTTTTTCTCTTCAGCTGAACATACTCGAATTATGCTAAAATAAGGGTTTGAGACATATTTCCATCAACATTTCATATTCAGTATCACCAAATTCAGTTAAAAAATGAAGACATCCAATAAGTCCTGAGGCAACCAATCCTTGATGCAGTGACAAATAATTGACTACCATCTACAAGTGCGGACGACGTCGAAGTCGACGATCACATTTAAAAGCCGTGGAAGATAAATCATCTATCCTAATTGCTGCGCAATACCGTATATAACGCAATGTGAGTGCTCGTACTACAATAATAATTACTCATACGTTATGGTCGAAACAGTCCCTTCTTCCTTCAGTTTTTACACTTTCATCAAAATTGGAACAAAGGTGAAACACCAACACTTCCATCGTAATCCATTCCCAGTGCTCTCAACTTGCACCAACACTTCCCATTCAAACTTGGCCTTCTTTGCTAGCCCTTTTGCAAGCGAACACGTCGCAATGTACGTCACAATTTTGATTCATTTGTGCTATTAGAGTGACCAAAACCCATCGCTCCATCTTGTACCTTAAGAATATTCGCACCCTCCTGAAACAGAAGTCACATTCAATGCATTTCAAAGCAGTTAAGTATACACAGATATTTTTCAGTTGGATATTAGTAATACATGTAGCGTGGAGTTTTACTGCCGTAAGTTTTGCGTATAGTGTGGGTGCCAGTGGCATTGTGGTAACTCTA
>JAQGAC010001902.1:0-12016 GCA_034696585.1 Isotomurus maculatus
CCCCCATGACCTTGAAACGCAAAATATGACCTTAGGGGACCTCCAAATGCTCAAATGTACAAAAAAATTGATTGCAAGTAGCCCAGGGAGTTAAATGACTTTTTTTGGCAATCCGACACATAGTGGCACTAGTACCTTACAATTCGCCCTTCATGAAGTTTCAATTCGACAACTTTCGAAAAAATCCGATTCCGGTTTTTATCGTTCTTACTCAGTTTCCCTTTTTTAAACCCCAGAACTTTTTTAATCTCAAAGATTCAAACTTCCTGGAGGCCTAAGGGGCATTTTGACTTTTAAAGAAGCTAATTTTAAATTCCAACCGATGAGACTGAATTTATTCACTAAGAATTTGAAAGCAAAGCAATCATGTCTTCTGAATCTGAACCATATAGGCCAACATTTACTTAAGGCAGGATTCACTTGTAGTGTTCGTTTAATGGCCTCCAACAGCCACGCCCATCGTCGCCGCCAACACAGCACAGCCAACCACGATCCTCCATCCGCCAGTCCTCTTCCCGCCACTTCCATTTTCACCTCCGTCCTCCTCCTTCCCGGGACGTCGAGGAACTTCGGGAATCTTCCCACCCTCTCCATAGTAAACCATCCACATCTCCGGAGTCCACAACACCTCCTCCGAATTTTCACACATCCTCCACACCTCTGACAATTCTTCGTAGAACCACGGAAATTTCATAGGTTTTCCCACGACATTCGCACACGGAAAACAAACCCCAGTGAATCCACAAACCCTCCCATCCTCACAAAAAACCCCGCCATCCTCCAAATTAAACGCCCTCAGCTCCTTTAACACCTCCGCGTAGAACTCCCCACGGTCCTTCAGCTCCTCCTTCACTTCCTCCTCTTTCTTCTCCGCCAATCGGACGAAATACCTCAGCGCCAATTTTGGAACACGCGTCACTTGACAATCCACCCCGTCTCTCTTCTCCTCCTCCACCAGCGCCTTCCTCCAAGTCTTAATTTCGTCGAAGGACACTTCGCCGACAGAGAAATTCCTCGTTTTCAACCTGAAGTCATTTGCGACTTCTTCTTCCCGCCCCCGAATTTCCTCCGCCCCTTCCGCCTTCTCGTGTTTCCCCTTACAAACTTCCACCAGCGTTCCGTCGTCGTTGCTCCCGTCTTTTCCCACTTCCGAACACTTCTGACAAGTCTTGTCTTTGGCGTCGCCTTCCTTCATGTAACAAACCATCGCTTCAGCCGTCGTGTGTTTGCACACGATCGTTTTATCCTCCACAACTTTGTTCAGCACTGCCAAGTGAGGTTCGTAGAAGGCAAAGCGCGGCCAGAAGAAAAGAAGTGTCGTCGATTGCTTCTCGTTGTAGTAGAAGAGCCCGTGGAGTTCGTTGTAACTGACGGTGACCTGTGGAGACGCGCTGCACGGCTTTCCTTCTTCGTCTGCTCCAATTGCATCCACGTTTTGCTTCAAGGCCACCAGAGTTTTGTAATGTTGACGCAAAGCGGCTTCATCTGCAGAAGCCACGCTGAAGATTCCCGCCAAACACAACACAAAAATCAGTTGAGTAGACTTTGTCGCTGTTTGCAAGAAGACTAGAAGTCCCAGAAGCGTCGTCAACATTCCACCTGACGTCGCAATCGCCTTCACTCCTTCATTTTTCATCTCAGTCGACTTGTCATCCTTCGCCACTATACACGCTTCGATCAAATGCCAGTCTGAGTTTCTTTTGACGAGGTCGCAGGGAATGCAGACGTCGTCGTAGCCACAAACCAAGTCGAATCCACACATCACCCGCGACTTATCCGCTCCTTTGAGGCTACTCAAGGCGTTCTTCCATGTCCCCGTGGGATCTTCTAATTCCTTCTTAATCTCGTTGTTGCTTCTTCCCTTCACCAACTGACGGAGATGCTTCCCACTCAGCGTCATTCCCAGCGGAGCATCGCAGTCGTCGAACTTCTTCTCCTTCTCTTTCCCGCCTTTTTTCCACTCCAAAACTTCGCTGAACGTCAATTCCTCGTAGATATCTTCTCCCGCAGGATTCAAAACCAGACTGTCGTCCAAAGGCGGGATTGTTGGCCGTGGTTCCAGCGGCCCTTTACTTTTGCAGATTAACTCGAGCTCTTCTGGAACTGCGGACCGCTCCTTTTCTACTTCCGGACACATTCGACACTCCTCGTTTGGTTGGCTGCAGGATCTGCGTCCCAGTCGCACACGACCAGACCTCCGGACTTCTCCCGCTGCTTCAGCCCATAATAGAGAGTCTCAAATTGAGTTACGAAGCCACTTGACCATCCGTGGCGAACGATTCCTTCGCCGAAGTGGTCCAGAAAGAGGAACTTGGCGTAGACGAAGGCGAGTGTCTCTGCAGGAGACGCTGAACATTTTTTACGGTCGATTACGGAGGAATCGGAAAGCGTGTCGAAAATGTTCTTCCAGAACCAAAAGGCTCGGCGGACATTCACCTTCTTCTCGCCTTCCGCAGATGAGGAGGGAAGGCCGCAGGAGATGGTGAGGAGGAGCAGCGTCGACACAAAAATAGGAGGTGGTTTCATTTCAATCGTGGGGAGTTAAATGATTCGCAGATCAGAAGGACAGAGAGACGAAGGATGAATGTGGAAAGAAATGAGGCTACTGATTGTTGGGAATGGAGTGAATGTCTTCTGTCTGTTCCAATCTTGGAAACCGTAGGAACGAAGGACAGATTTGAAGCGGGAACATCAAAACTCTAAACTTGCCGAATTGCCTTTTGGAAGCTGCAAAATAGATGGGAATTTGTAGGCAGCGGAGATGATATTTGTGGAGGAGACGGAACGCTAAAGATGCTTCGAACTTTGAAGTTAGCTTGGCTGTGCAGGCTACGACGCTTTCGATTAATCAATCTTTTTTTCGTAAACTTTCACCTAATTTAATTACTTTCAACAACTCAATATGACACTTAATACTGAACTCTAATCAATTACATTCACAGCAAAAACAGAGCAGATCATCAGTTAATCAAAATCAATCTTTCTAACACCTATCTACAATTAACACCATAATAATTACTAACTGTCGCATGTTGAGATGACAATCCTTGCCCTACTGTCCTCTAACAATCAATGGATGGACAGAAAACCACAGGGCACATCTAATCACGCTTGTTAATTAAATTCCTAAGTCGTCTTAGTGGGGCTGTTCGGAATGGAGTAACGCAGCTTGAAGTTCGCATCGCAGATCTCAACTTCCGTGTCCAGAGTCACTTCCTTCTTGTATCTAAAATTCAAAGCAAAAAGTCGCCACATTTTTACACACGTCAACTAAATTCCAAAAACAATTGCTCACTTCGCAATAAATTCTCTGATTTTCTCAGCAGCCAATTTGAGGCCGTGTCGTTCCGCTAGTTTCCCCAAAGCCAGCGCATTTCTAAACGACACAAGTCGGATGAGGTGAACATCACACAGATTCTTCAAGGACTCCACACAGTACTGGACAAACAACAAAAAAAATTCAACACATTTTATTAGGTCTAGTTTAAGTGCGTACCTTGTCTGCTGCGTATGCAAGTTGAGGAAGCGACTGAATCCACAGCGAATCGGGAAAGCGCCCACAGTAAAGGAATGACAGGAAGTTTTCCATCGTCTTTGGAAGAATGTCGTCCACCTCCACGACGTTGTCAATCCTTTCCTTCATGTCGCTCTCGAACATCGCGCTGAAAATTGGACTGCGCGCTGCAAACCAGTAATAAACAATTTAAGGACAGTTTTCCAGGGAATAAGCGTGCCAAAATTTTAAGGCTTTTAACCTGCCAGGATGGCTTTGTGACATTGAAAAGTCTGTCCTTTCCCCAGGGACACTTTAATTTCCACGTCTGCATTTTTCGAGCTCTTCAGAAGAGATTCAAAATCATTCAACAAAACAGCAACGCTTCCATTCACCGTGCTCGTTGGCATCGAAAAGTTGTGTGTTATTTCCAACTTGAAGAAAATCTTCAGAGATCCATCGCCTTTGTCCATGTGACTTTTTACTTCTGACTCGGAAAAGACCATTGCTTCGTGGTTTCTTGTTTTGAAGAAATCAAGCGTCTTCTTCAAGTCTGCTTTCACACCTGCATAATTATTAATTACAAATTACTGACCAAGCGAGAACAAATTAAATGACCTTACCTTTGATCGTATGTTCGCCGAATTCAATTTGTATGTCCTGCAACTTTCCAGTGAGGACGGAGGAGGAAGGAAGGTCGTTTTCGTCTGAGAAATGAAACACGACGTGATATTTTCTGTTGTTTCCCTTCGGATGGATAAGCCATACGCCCAATTTAACTGGTGGGGTCGAAAATGCCTGCGGATCAGGTGGCACAACTCCTCCTCCAATCAAAATAATCCTGCCGGAGGGCATGTAATTGCAAACGTCGGAAATTTTGGACTGGAAATTGGGGATTTCCCAGGTGGCTTCGATAACCTCTACAGTTTCAGCGGCGGACGTCATCTTCCTCAAGCAGCTCCAACAGAAAGAGAAGAGTTTTGGTTGAAACCCACAGGCCTGACTTTCTTGGTTTGACACACGAAGGCGACTACGGTCAACTTAATGGGTGACTCGACAACAAACTGCGCAGCTTGCGTCTCTCTTAGCTTGTGCTACAGGAAAATGTACGCAATTCAATGCGCAGTTGTTGATATTCGGCTTCATCAGCCAAGTGCAACGTTGCCAAACCGCAGATTATCGCAACGTAGTTCTATTTATTTCCAGCTGAATTTAACACTCCCACCATTGTGCACAAAAAGTAAAAAACCTTCATCTGTAGTAATATTTCGTTTAAGTGAGCACTGAATAAATTCCTGAACGAATCAGTTTTTTATTTTAATATAAATTCTTCTAAAAGTGCTATTACTCAGAAGGGTGTCCAGACTGAAATATATATTGCGTACTCTAATAAATGTAAACGTTGTATTTTTAATACCATCTGTGCTTGCTACTGCGTTCGTAACTTTTCAAGTTCCAAACTGAGGTGCAGCATCAAAAATGTCTACAAGCTTCACCAATCAAATCTTAGGAATTAGTCCGAGTCCGTCAATCTACTATATTTTAAACTTGTTCTAATTACATTGAACATGAGAGTCCGTACTCGATATCCCTTGGGGATCGACCAAATCTAACCCGAACCTTCCGTGGCGATTGTGAGTGATTGAATATCGTCGTTTACAGAATCATTAATTACTGTCATCAATTCTCTGTCCTGTACGTTATGGCGAAATAAACCGTCGGGTTAATAAATGTAATCGTTGATCAGTTGCATGTGAGCGATTTCGTTCTTTTACACCGAAAACGGAAATGTGTATGTTACTTACTCCTTCAGCTCAGTCATCGTGGCCACTAGCATTTTGTGACACTAGCGTAGTTCTATTTGCATAATTTCAGTTGCTTGGGACAGGTATATAAATATTAGCGAATTAGAAAAATTAGCAATAAAATATGAATCTACCTCCTAGTGGGTTCTACCTCCTAGTAGCATATAGATCACCATAACCTTAATTATGTAATAATGACAAAAAAATGGGTACAGGTAATCAAATATTTCATGCGCTAATCAACAGGATATTAATTCAAATACTGCCAAGTTCATAGAATTGATTCATCACTTATTATTTTTTAAATTATTTCCTACAGTTCCAGAGTTCTTAATAAAAACTAATAGAGAGATTTTAAACTACAAAGCACGTCAAATTTTTCTAAGGTGTCCTCTGCAGTCGTCCAAAAGTCAACTATCCGCGAAAGTAAGCACGAAAATCGCTGTCTAGTTTAGTTCGTATCGATGCCGTCTACATTATAGATACGCTCACAGCTACAGATGATTTTACATGTTTGATTTCAAGACATAAAGAAATTTTTTGTTTTCTGGTGTTCACAGTCAAGTGTTGTTTTAGATATGAAATGCAAGCAAAAGCCTCAGCTTTCATCCTTCCATTCTTGAAATAAATTTTGTTTGCATTAAGCTCAACTGAATCCATATCTGATTTCACTTCTTTAATATAAAGATTTTTCGAACAGAGGAAAAAAGGAACTAACATGTTTGAACGCTGGTGGAATAAGCAGAGTTCTGATGAAAATTCTTACGTAGAAAAACATATTTGTGTATGTTTCATTGTATGCAGATTTTCATACGAATGTCAACACAACCATTGTCTCGAAGTTTCTCACATCAGAAGCAAAGCTTTCTGTGGGGAAAATACAATGGATAGAGAATATATATATTGATTATTAGGCCTCATTACCCCCTTCTGTTCGTATAAAAGACAATGCTAGATATATTTAATTACTACCCAAATAGACTTATTTTTATCCCGGCCGAATTAAATTCTTCTGCAACAAATTTCCAATCATTTTAGCCCCAAATGTTGCGCAAGGAACATCGAAATGAGTTCCGTTAAGTTCGTTTCACCTGTGTCTCAAAACTGGCATCTAGGCGTAGCCGATCATGTCCCACCATCCATTTCAGACGTTTCATTCCTTGCGCACGTCGTTCATTCAGGAACCAATGAGGTCCTTTGTGGAGCTTCTATCCTCTCATCAATCGTAATTATCACGGCAGCTAGTTGTCTTGCAGGGCGAAATGCCTGGGAACTAACTGTCGTTGCTGGTGACCAGCGTCTTTCCCATGAAAACGGATCTGAGCAAAGAATTTCTCTGATGAATTTCTTCACACACAAAGGATTTAATTCAAGTGGAAACTCTTTCGATAACAATTTAGCTATTGGCTTCTTGTCTTCTCATTTAACATTCAACCGTTACATTTCTCCCATCGAATTTCACAGTGAACCACGGCAATACGAGGACAACGGAACTATTTCCGATTGGGGAAACCCTATTGAAAACGGAATTCGGGGTAATCTGAAAATAGTGCAAATTACGAGTCCCCCTATAATTCCCGTCGCTGAATGTGCCAGCCAATGGAATATCGACCTTTTGTCTCCCGAAAAATTTATTTGTGTGCACAAATCGGGAATTAATTCGTGCAAAGGTAACTCCACAATTGTAGTAATTAAATTAAATTTTGTACCAATCACAGACGCATTATTTGTGTTTCAAACTTTGTTGTTTGTAGGACACCCCGGTGATCCTCTGACAGAAAGCGTTGAAGGAATTCCTGTGCTACTTGGATTAGCCGCTGGGGGAGCAGTTAGAAGCTGTGAAATGAAGACGGAAAAGCCAAGAGTATACATTAATTTATCACAGTATGGTACCTGGATTCATTGGACTGTTCATAATTTTGCAAGGTGAAGAAAGTAAAACCTAAATTATTCCAATTTGAAAGATAATCGAAAATTTTATTAAACTATTTGAATTAGATGCAATGAAAATGAATTCAGATGTCCTAATTCACCCAAATGCCTTTCACATCAACTCATATGCAACGGGGACAGCAATTGTGAGAGAAATGAACATGAGATAAACTGTAGTAGCTCTAACTGCACTTTATTAGAAAGGTTCTGGTGTCCCAGTTCATCCAAATGCATTGACTCCAGTCTGGTGTGTGATGGAGTTGATAATTGTGGAAACAATGAAGATGAGATAAACTGCACACTCTCATTTTGCAAAGAATCAGGAAGATTTAAGTGTCCAAATTCAACTAAATGCATCCCAAGATGGGAGGTGTGTAATGATTATAACGACTGCGGAAAAAACGGCGACGAGGAAAACTGTAGCAAGATTTGCAATGAAAATGGAAAATTTTTTTGCTCCAGCTCATCCAAATGCATCTTCACTTTCTCTGTTTGTGATGGAGATGACGATTGTGGAAACAGTGAAGACGAAACTGACTGCAATATCTCAATCTCTTGCAATGAAGGACTATTCAACTGTCCGAATTCAACCAAATGCATCCCAAACGGTAGAGTCTGTGACG
The DNA here is from genome assembly GCA_034696585.1 of Isotomurus maculatus. Taxonomy (NCBI): domain Eukaryota; kingdom Metazoa; phylum Arthropoda; class Collembola; order Entomobryomorpha; family Isotomidae; genus Isotomurus; species Isotomurus maculatus. The sequence continues at coordinate 7,854 of JAQGAC010001902.1, forward strand.
GAGAAAGGGATTGCCTAAACGATGGAGACGAAATAAGCTGTAGCAGCTCTTACTGCACGCTAGGCGAAACGTTCTGGTGCCCAAGTTCGTCCAAGTGCATTGACAGCAGGCTGGTTTGTGACGGAGATAACAATTGTGGTAACAGTGAAGACGAAATCAACTGCAATATCTCAAACACATGCGGTAAAGCAGAATTCAACTGTCCGAACTCAACCAAATGCATCCCAAACAGGAGCGTATGTGATGGAGACAAAGATTGCGTAAACAATGAAGATGAGGAAAACTGTAGTAGCTTTAACTGCATTGTAGGCAAAAGGTTTTGGTGTCCCAGTTCATCAAAATGCATCTCAAGCAGATACGTTTGTGATGGGGAAGACGATTGCGGCAACTTCGAAGAAGAAGTGAACTGTGATAACTCTATTCTTTGCGAAAAAGGAGATTTCAAATGTCCAAACTCAGCCAAATGCATCCCAAACTGGAGCGTCTGTGACGGAGTAAAGAATTGCCGATACAATGAAGACGAATTAAACTGTAGTAGCTCTAACTGCAAACTAGGTGATAGATTCTGGTGTCCCAGTTCTTCCAAATGCATTGATTCGTATCTCGTCTGTAACGGAAACGGCGATTGTGGCAGCCTTGAAGATGAGATTAACTGTATCAGCGATGTTTGCATTGCAAACGGAAAATACTTTTGCTCTTACATAGAAAAATGCATCAACGATGACCTTGTTTGTGATGGACACGATAATTGTGGGTGGAATGAAGATTAAGTCATCTGCACTCTTCCTAATTGCACAGCGGATGGAAGATTTTGGTGTGCCAGCTCTAACAAATGCATCCACGACTACCTTGTTTGTGATGGAGACAATAATTGTGGAAACAATGAAGACGAAATGCGATTCATTTTGCACGGAATCAGGGCAATTCAAGTGTCAAAACTCCACCAGATGCATTCACACTGCACTTGTTTGTGATGGCTTTGACGACTGCGGGAACAATGCAGATGAAGCCAACTGCAGTCCAGAAGATTGCACGGCAGACGGAACATTTTGGTGTGCCAGCTCAAAAAAATGCCTCCACCTACATTGGCTTTGCGATGGAGAGGATAACTGTGGAAATAATGAAGACGAAATAAACTGCAGTAGCTCGAACTGCACTGCAGACGAAAAGTTCTGGTGCCCTAGTTCATCCAAATGCATCTCACCATTCCTTATTTGTAATGGAAATGATAATTGTGGCAGCAACGAAGACGAATTCAACTGCACTGAATCACACTGCATTGAAAACGGAAAACTCAAGTGTCCAAATTCTACAAAATGCATCCAAAGTTAACTAGTTTGCGATGGGGAGAATGATTGCGGTAACTTTGAAGACGAGGTCAACTGTAATTACTCATTTTCATGCAGTGAAGGTCAATTTAAATGCCCGAATATACCCAAATGCCTCGCCAAAGTATATGTTTGTGATGGAAATGATGAGTGTGGCAACAATGAAGATGAAATTAACTGCAACATAAATAAACCATAAAAACTAGCATTGGGTCGGTTTTATGCCCCGCTTCATCTTAATGTATATCCGGTCACTTAATTTTGGATGAAGATAATGATGTTGTGACGAGTCATTAGCATAGGTGAAATATTAAATAACATAAATCCAAAATTAAGTGCGTACAAATGTTGCTTGCAGAATCACAATGGCTATGATTATTTTGTAATCTCGTCGATATTTTTGTTTTGAAACATAAACTCATTTTTTTAAATTTAGAGACTATCATTTATTGCTAATCATCCTCCTTATATACCTGTTTGCATTGAACAGCAAAAAAAATTGTATGTGTATTGAGATTAGATAGTAAGATAGATAAATTTAAGTGAAAGACACCAACTTTAAAACAATCTGCATCAGACAGTTACGTGCTTATTGGAAAGTGCGTATTGCTAATTTTAAATGAACCCATTCACTAGATACACAAGGCACATAAGATAAAAAGGAGATGTTAATAATGTATCCATATTTATTTGAAAGTAAATATTACCAGTTATTTAAAAGCTTAAAAGGGATGATTATTAAAACGAGACATTTTTTAAGTAGACTTAAAAGAGAAGAGAAAGTAGATAAGTATGAAGCTGAATGCACTAATGAGTTTAATCTATTGCCATAAAGTGTACTGTATTACGTAATAAACAAAGCTAGGACTTCAAACAATAAAATCCATGCGCAAAATTCACTTCGTTGAGTAGTTTCTAAAGCAAATGATAATTCAGGGCGTGCCTAAAAAAGTCAAAATAAACCGGCGACCCCCAAAAAAACTGGAAAATGTTCCCGCTAAACCAATATGGCTCGAAAAATCCTTGTCACCGGCAAATTTTTGTCTTAAAATGCCCCAAAATTATTAAAATCTCTCAAAATTATCATATTATTAGCCTGTGAAAAAAAATTTTAATTCAGTGAAGAACTGACTTGAATTCAAGATAAATAATCCGAATTTAGACATAAATGTAATTCATGATACTTTGACAGACCCAGACATTCTTGGCGTGAAGCTTCTCGGGACAAGAGCACGCATATATTAAATTGAGAATCCTTTAAATCAAATTGTTTGAAGTAACCTGCAATTAGTTATGGTAATATCACGACTATGTACCTTTTCGTGTAATCCCTAATTATCAAACCATTATTGTCTTACATGTTTAAAAAATCTCGTGTTGTTTCCGCTCTGGTTTTCTGAAATGTATGATTTATGTTTATTCATATCGTGTATTACTATTTCGTATCTAAATACATTAATAAACTCGTATCTTTTTACTGTATTCAGATTTTCGAGTATATATCAGCACAAACAATACTGTTCCAAAGTTTCTCCCAAAAAAAGTTTTACATTGTGATAAAAAAACAAGTTCGACAGAGAATATTTCTACTGATCATTGTGCTTATTTACTCAACACACTACATTTGTGGGACTGTTCCCTAAATATAAAGAGGATACTATAAATATATTGGCTTATGCAAGGTAGCAAGATGATATTAAATTGGAATTCTGTAACTAAGAAAAGTAGTATTTCCTTCAACAGAAAATATTTTACGTACTCCTCGCTGCCACACTCATAATCGTATTTAATTATACTGTCACCAGTTTTAATTACTTTCAGCATTTGAGAAGAACTAACCACCAATATCACATTTTTTTATTTCACGCAATATTTTACAATCTGAACCTTCATTCGAAAACAGAATGCTTTATCTAAACAAAGCCTCGAAGACGAAAACATTAATATCATCGGAATTAAGAGTTGTAAAGCCTTTTTTCTAAATATTTGAGTTAACTTGTTTGAACGAGGACAGTTTAGTAAAAAGCTTCTACGAAATGTTGAATAGGTAAACAGTACGTATATCTAAGATTTGGTTGTGCAGCTTGATGACCTACAATAATTATAATCCTGATTTTCCATTTCGTCTTGTACTAACCGATTTTTGGTAATTGCCCTTAAAATTTCCATCGTGTTTAATTTTAAATTACTGCATGGCTGTTTGTGACGCAAAGTACTGCTGGAAAACAATCAGAATGAGGTATCCCTTGAGACTTGAAGCAACGGCCTCAAAAGTAATACAAATCAAAGCACACAGATTTAACGTCAGCATCAATATAAATATTGTTTTTAAAGAACCTTCCAAGGAACCCTGTCTGAATGCTGGTAACAGACGAACCTTACTGATAAATCGTGTACCATTAGCTCTTTTCAAATATTTCAAATAATAAATTTCCAAGCGTTTGAAATCACAGATGCCGGATTCAAATAATTTTGACAAGGCTTCCGGTAATCCGCTTTTGGTTTCTAACGAGAACGAATACAGTTCAAATTGTTTACCAAGTTCGTCGTTTTTAGTAAAAAATAAAACTTAATCGTAGGATAATTTCTTTCCAAATACTTCAATTCCCTCGATGATTCCTGAAAGTACCCAAAATAAACTGATTTGTTACACTCGGACAGTTCTAGTTCTGTTTTTGTGGCTTCTGTTAATGCAGCACGTTCATTCATGTTTCCCACATTAAGCGAGTAGAAAGTTGTTAAAGTTTTTGATGGTCTGGGATACTGTCTGTGTGCAGGAGACAATATAATATCCATAGCTTTATTGCCGCGGTATGACTTAGCATGTGTAAATAG